>CACVCL010018872.1:0-118967 GCA_902729485.2 Mus minutoides | reverse complement strand
CTCAGAGGAAAGATGGCGCGGCGGCGCGGTTCTGGCTGGGGGAGGCCCAGCCTCCGGTGGGGCGGAGTTCTCAGTTCCTGCCCCTGGAGAGAACTGCTGACCCGCTGCTCCCAAAACCACCTCTGCACTCACGCGTAACCCCAATGCGATCTTAAAGTCCTGGGGTGTCCCTAGCTGTGTCCGCTGGGCTCAGAGGAAACGTGAAATGCCTTTCTGTTGGCAGAATTTCAGCATCAGGCATCAGGCATCAGGCATCAGGCATCATCTGTAGTCCTTTAGTAGCTCTTGCCTACGCTACATACATCGATGAACCAACCCATAAACTATTATGAAATGGAATGGTTTTGGTAAGAAATCTTGTTATGATTAAGTGAAACAAACAAAATGTTAAAAAGTGGTCTGGGAAAGCTTCATGTAGACCATGAGATATGCCCCAATTTTTCAAGGCAGATTAAAATAAGACAGAGGAAGGAAAGGAAGGAAGGAAGGAAGGAAGGAAGGAAGGAAGGAAGGAAGGAAGGAAGGAAGGAAAGAAGGAAGAAAGGAAGAAGACAAAAGACACCAAGAATGAACAATAGAGGCAAGTCCTGGTTCAGTATCCAAGAATCATTTGACTAAGAGATATTTATTTTAGAAACATGTTTTATTCGTGCTAGCTTATATATGCCCTTCCCTGGTGGCTATTAGTTTTCAGATAAGAGTTTCATCTTATTGGTAAACTTGTTGAAGTATATACATCTGAAAAATTACATTTAAGCACAGCTATTTTTGTATCCAATCAAGAGAATTGATTTATTGACATTGTTTTGGCTTTGAAAGAAGGAAAGCTAGCTCCTAAACATGTTCATAGCAAAGAGTGATTCTCATGGTAACAGAAATTCCTATAAGCTTAGCAGGGGGAGAAACAGCAATGCCAATGCTTCAAGTTCTCTTTAGAATAAATTCTCTATGATGTTTACACAGGTCAATTCTATTTTGTTACAAAATTATCAATATAGATGTATGAAACTAAATGCAAGAATTTAAGATGGTTTTTATTTCAGAAGCATTCATCTATTCTAATTTCACGGTTCACTAGTTGCTCAGTTAAAATATGAACATGGATATGTCAGGTGGGAGGCAAACTCTTGTAGTCCACCTATTCAAAGACTGAACCAGGTTTTTCTAGTTACATGATGAATGAGTTAAAAATGCAGGCACAATATCCCAACACACACACACACACACACACACACACACACACACACACGCTGAGGATGAACACTTGTGCTTTCCAAATTTTATCGAGGTTACTATGACACTTAAAATAACCAAGATAGCCCTTTCAACCAAATTGAATCATATAAAACAGACAAGGTTAGAAAAGAAGTATGTGAGAAAACCTTTAACCATCCCTTGTGTACCACCTTCCCCTATTAACCTGTCCAACTGCACTTATTTCTGAGGCATAAAATCTCTCTGAAAGCCTTTTCTAAACTCTGTCCCCAAAGTCCCAGGAACTTCTCTGCATTCATAAGTATGACCAAATTTATGAATCATTCCTGCAAGGACAGACAGAACTGTAGACTGTCTCATCCAGTATCAGATAATAAACTTTTTACTTTTCCTTCTCTAGTGGTATATTTCATCCTGAAAACTTAATTATCAATATGGAATTTAATGAACTAGTTTGTTTAAGTTACTTCTTTTTTCTTACTTCTATTTTGGTAAAGTTTCACTCTGTTGTAATGGTGATGACAAAGAAAAAGTCAAGGTTAACATCAACTTGAGAATCTCCAGGTCTGTCAAAATTTAGAAGTCAAAATTGGAGGGTGATGAGTGATTTGATCATTTTGTTATTTCAAGGGTGTCTTGTTATAGACAACAACAACCTAGTTTTCTTCATAGATTCTTAACTTGACAAACCAGAGTAAATAGGATAAAAGGAAATAACCTGCAAATTTCAGGAACTGCCCTAAACAGTAGAATACTCACCCTCCACGACTGCTTCAGTGGGCAGGGACAGCATAATACAAGCGCTGTTCGAGTTCTAAACCCTGCATCACCCATCCTTTCTCCTGTGTTTGTACTGGAAGTGAACTGACCTTTGTGGGTGGGTGATGGGAAGTGTGTCATTCTCATAGCTGGTTTCTGTTCAAATGTAGGTGGTGTTTAGTCAGCAAGTTCTCAGACAATCTCTCTCTCTTAAAAGCATCTTTCCTGTCTTATTTTTTTCCTACTAAGGGAAAGAAAAGCTGAAAAACAAAACACAATTAATGAGGTCAGGATCTAACATCTGGAAAGTCCCACAATTATTAGGGCAATAAGCAACACTTTATTGATTTTATTTAAATATCATTTTCCAACTGAAAGTATAACCAAATGCATATAAGGGTAAAAGTTATATTTTAAAACTTGATACTCATCTTTTAATTATACTGTTAGAACTTAAGAGCTTTCTTCTACCCAGAGCTTAATTTTGTCACCAGATAGACAAGGTGAATTAGTACTAATTATTATGGAGTTCTTGTGACTTGTTAAATGAAAAAACATAAGTAGGATCATCCTCTATATGGTAAGATATTTTAATCTTGAACCAAAATGGCCAATTTATTTAAATTCATCAAATTTTGACATCTTGGGTTTTAAAGTCCTGTGTTTGATTACCAACTTGGCCATTTATTCATATTGATATCTGTGGCCATTATTTTTTATGCATTAAAGTGTAGAAAATGTAAAATTTATCTCACTGATTATTTGATGGGGGCTATCATACTCCATATTGTTTTACACTATCTGAATGCCTGACCCTGAGTCATCTTAGAGAAAAAAAAAAGTTTAGTTGGCTCAATCACGGAGTCCAAAATGATGAGAGACTTGTGTTCTGGCTTCATGGGGAAAAGTGTCAGGGGAAGCTGTAGTGTAGAAACAGAGATAATAGGAGGATTACCTCATCTTACAATAGTTTGTTCTCAGTACCTTCTCTGTCCAATGAAAAAGATATAACCCTTCATGGCTGATTAAGTCCTTAAAGGCCTCATTTCCCAGACTAGAAATCAAGTTTTAACATGACTTTAGAGAAATCAAACTATATTCAAACCAGAAAAGAACATAGTGAGATCATGTGTGTAGATCATGATACTTTCTCAAAAGTATTCATTATAAGACCAAGGAGTACTATATGGCTATTAAAAACAACTAATTTATGAAATTCTTAGGCAAATGAATGGATCTGGAAGATATCATCCTGAGTGAGGTAACCCAATCACAAAAGAACACACATGATATGCACTCTCTGATAAGTGGATATTAGTCCAGAAACTCATAATATTCAAGATACAATTTGCAAAACACATGAAACTCAAGAATAAGGAAGACCAAAGTGTGAATACATCGATCCTTCTTAGAAGGGGAACAAAATACCATGGAAGAAGATACAGAGACAAAGTTTAGAGAAGAGACTAAAGGAATGACCACACAAAGACTGCCCCACCTGGGAACCATCCCATAAACAACCACCAAACCCAGAAACTATTGCAGATGCCAACAAGATTTTGCTGACAGAAGCCTGATATAGCTCTCTACTGAGAGGTTCTGCCACTACCTGGGAAATACAGAAGTGGATGCTCACAATCATCCATTGGACAGAGCATACGGTCCCTAGTGAAGGAGCTAGAGAAAGTACCCAAGGAGCTGAAGGGGTTTGCAGTCCTATAGGAGGAACTACAATATGAACTCACCAGTACCCCCAGAGCTCCCTGAGACTAAACCACCTATCAAAGAAAGCACATGGTGGGACTTGTGTCTCTAGCTACATATATAGCAGAGGATGGCCTAGTCGGCCATCAATGGGAGGAGAGGCCCTTGGTCTTATGAAGGTTCTATGCCCCATTATAGGGGAATGCCAGGGCCAGAAGAGGGAGTGGGTAGGTTGGGGAGCAGGGGTAGGGGTGAGGGGGTAGGGGATTTTCAGACAGGGGGTGACATTTGAAATGTAAATTTAAAAAATCTAATAAAAATATATAAGATTAAAACATAGGCTGTAAAGTGGAAGTTTCTGGTTGAATCATGTGATAGAGACTCACATGGTGCTTTGCTGAGGCAAGACCCATTCGGGAGACATGTGATAGTTGGAGAAAGTATGAACAGAATTCAACAGACAGTGACAGGGCACTTGCATAGTTAGCCCTGTAACATTTCATTGGTCTCGAGTCTTCGTTGATCGTCACACTGTTGAGACTGTCATGCCATTGAAATAGTCAAGATATATATATATATATATATATAGGCATCTTGGTTGGTTCTGGTTCCTCATGTTGATTCAGAGGAGGCCTGCCTCTTTCTCCAGTATCAGGCCATCACTGCTGATTCATGTTTGGTATCCTGACACTCCTGCTGGTATCATGACAATGGATAGTGGAATTGCCCCCCCAGGGAACTACTTCTAAACAGCTCCACCTCCCCTTGTCTTATTTACCATCTTTTCTCCCCTGCCTTTGGATGGTGGGCTGGAAGAGGGGATCAGAGCATTTGTGAGACCTTATCAAAAGTAGATTTTGAAAAATCTTAGCCTACATATGAGACCTTGGTGTGTTTACTTCCCTATCTATAACTTTTTGAAATTTAAAGTCTTATTTATCTTGATATTTATTCTTTAAATTTATTATGTGAAGTTTTAATAAATGTGATCAAATCACTTGCAGTCATTGAAACAATTTTTATTACTTCTTACTTCTAAAAAAAGTAAACCTTGATTGTGCTTTTAGACAGCAGTTTCTGCCTACTTAATTATAGTATTCTAATCTTGAACAACAGTAGCAATAGGTTTTCTGAATAAAATAAAAAACACAGAATCCATGAGGTGGATCAAAGAGCAAAAGCACATTCTATGTGAGTCTATGTTCTGAGTATGATCCCCAGAACCCATATAAAAATGTAAGGAGGGAACCCACTAAAATCATTGTCTACTATGGCCTCCCTAGGAATGCCCTGATATTGGTGCACCTCCCATATAGTAGTAGTACTAGTAGTATTAATATTAGTAGTAGTAGTAGTAGTAGTAGTAGTAGTAACCATGATACTGTTATTATAAATAATTTATAATGCAAGGTTAAAAATTTCAAAGATAGAGGCTGCATGTAGTGATATGATTTTTGCTGGTCTATTCTACTCCTTGAAAAGCATTATTAAACAGAAAATGTATCATAAAAAGTCATTTTAGTTTTGTGACTCATCTTTCATGGGAAACTTTGTTTACATTTATGAGGCTCTTAGAGAAGTAATAGGAAAAGATTTAGAAACCTGACAACTTGAAACAGTGCTGTGCAGGAATTTGACTCTCAAGTACTGTTGTAGACGCTGTGTGCTTATTGCTTTTAAATGGGTATTTCTGGTATCTGTGACTTCAAGCCCCCAAAGTATTAATTATTTTTATTTATTTTAGTATTCAATAGTATGTCTTGGAGGTTATTTAAGTAGATGTTTGCTTATTTTCTTCCTTCTCTAAAACTGGTTACAAAGTTTAAAATTTATGTAGGGGAACAAAAAGGATGGTCATTAGTTATATTCTACCTCTTTCTTTGGTTTACTGTCACAGTAATAAAATATACATTTCATCTTCTTACATACAACTAGACATATTTTGACAGTAAATATAATTGTTTATGCTTGCATACTAATCAATATCAAATAAAAATTTCTAGGATTACAGTGAAATAAATTCTGTTTTTCAGAATATATATAAGTTAACAGTTTTATAAATAACTGCTCTGCTAATTTTTTTTTATGATTTAACTTATAGTAAAAATAGCAGTTAAATATTTTTTACATTCACATATAAATCTTTTTTTTAATTGGTTGCTCTGCTAAAGGCTGGAGAGTGAACTATTTTTTTTGTAAATTGCAATATAAACAAGTTTTACAGATAGCATGTGTGTGTGTGCGTGCGCACACACACACATACACATCGGTCTGAACTTAACCTCTTGTTATATATTTTGTAATAAAAAATTACCTTTCTCTAGGATGATTTTTATCTTCTAGATTTCAGTCCCCCTTCTCCTCCTTCTCCTCCCACCCTACCCCCAACAGATCTTCTCCCATTTCCTCTTCCCTTGATAAGGGGTGGGCACTGGGTATCCCCCTAACCTGGCACAGAAGGTCACTACAGGAGAAGAAGAATCCTCTCCTACTGAGACCAGACAAGGCAGCCCAGCTAGGAGAACAGGCTCCATAGGTAGGCAACAGATTCAGGGACAGCTTCCACTTCAGTTGTTGGGGAATCTGCATGAAGACCACACTACACTTCTGGTACATATATGCAGGGGGCTTAGATCCAGAACATGCTCACTCTGGTTGGTCAGTCAATATCTGGGAACCCCTAAGGGTCCATGTTAGTTGAATCTGTTGGTCCTTCTTTAAAGTCCCTATCCTCTTCATGTCCCTTAGTCCTTCCTCCAATTCTTCCAAAATAATCCCCAAGCTCCACGTATTGTTTGGCTTTGGGTCTATGTATCTGTTTCCATTGGCTACTGGGTGGGACGTCTCAGAAGACAGTTATGGTAGGCTCCTGTTTGCAAGCATATCATTAATAGTGTCAGTTGTTGCTTGCCCATGGAGTGTGTCTCAACTTTTTCCAGTCGTTGGTTCGCCATTCCCTTCCATCTCTGCTCCATCTTTGTCCTTGCACATCTTGTAGGCAGGGCACATTTTGGGTAGAAGGTTTTGTGGGTGAGTTGCTGTCTTTATCTCTCCTCTTGATGTCATGTCTGGATACAATAAGTGGACACATTAGGATATTTATCCCTCACTGCTAGGAGTTTCAGCAAGAGTCACCCCCATAGCACCCTGAGACATCCCCATCCCAGGTCTCTAGCCTTTCCTAGAGATGCATTTCCCAGCCCATGTCAGATTTCTGTTCTCTCTCCTCTCTTCTCTCTATACATGATACAACCTCCAGCCCTGTTTCACTCCCTCTCTCCTCTCCCATCCAGTTCCCTGACTCCATCCATCTCCAATATTTATTTACCCTTCTGAGAAGGATTCAAAATCCTCCCTTAGACCCTATTTGTTATTTCGTTTCTTTGATTCTGTGTACTGTAGAGTGATAATCCTGAACATTATGGCTAATACCTACTTATAAGTGAGTACATTCCAAGCATATCCTTTGGGTCTGGGTTACCTCATTCAGCATGATATTTTCTACTTCCATCCATTTGCCTACAAAATTCATATCATCCTTGTTTTTAATAGCTGAGTAGTATTCCGTTGTGTACATGATCCAGATTTTCTTTTTCACTTTTTCAACTGAGGGACATCTAGCTTGTTACCAGTGTCTGGCTATTACAAATAAATTTGCAATGAACATAGATGAATAAGTGTCCTTGTGGTATGGTATGGTATGGTATGGTATGGTATGGTATGGTATGGTATGGTATGGTATATGTCCAGTACAGTTGAGTACTGAGGTAGAAATATTCACATTTTTCTGATAAACTGCCAATCTGATTTCCAGAGTGACTGTGCAAAAGTCAAGTGTCCATAGGTGTGTGGGTTTACTTCTCGATCTTCAAAGGTTGATTAGATTTCATTGATCAACCTATCTGTTTCTATATCAACACCACACAATTTTAATTACTATTGCTCTGTAGTACAAGTTGAAATCAGGGATGCAGGGATGGTGTTATCTCCAGAAGGGTTTTTTTTTTTTTTTCAGGATTATTTTAGCTATCTGGGTTTTTTTGTTTTTCCATTTGAAATGGAGACTTTTTTCAAGATCAGTAAAGAATTATGTTTGAATTTTGCTGACAATTGCATTGAATCTATAGATTGCTTTTGGTAAGGTGGCCGTTTTTACTATGTTAATCCTACTGACCCATACCAATGGGAGATCTTTCCATCTTCTGATATCTTCTTCTGTTTCATTCTTCAGAAACATGAAGTTCTTGTCACACAGATCTTTTGCTTGCTTGGTTAGAGTTCACCAAGATATTTTATATTATTTGTGACTATTGTAAAGGGTGTTAACTCTACCTTCTTTCTCAGCCCACTTATCATTTGTATAAGGAAGGGCTGCTGATTTCTTTAAGTTAATTTTACATCCAGTCACTTTGCTGAAGTGGTTCTGTGTATTGTAGAAGAGTTATCCTCTACTTTATGGCAAATATCCATTTATATATGAGTATACCACACATATCCTTTCAGGTGTGGTATAATTATTATTAGCTATAGGAGTTTTCTGGTAGAATTTTTGGAGTCATATATATTATCATATCACTTGCAAATTGCAGTACTTTGATTTCTTCCTTTCCAATTTATATTCCTTTGGTCTCCTTTAGTTATCTTATTCCTCTAGCTAGGTTTTCAAGTACTATATTGACAAGATTGGGGGAAACTGGACAGTCTTGCCTTGTCCCTGATTTTAATGGAATTGCATTAAGATTCTCTCCATTTAATTTGATGTTGGTTATTGGCTTGCAGTATATTGTCTTTACCATGTTTAGGTATGTGTCTTGTATACCAGATTGCTCCAAGACTTTAAACATGAATTGGTGTTGAATTTTGTCAAAGCCTCTTTCAGTATCTAATGAGATGGTTAAGTGTTTTTTAACAGTAGCCCATAGACTGGGAAGATATCTTCACCAACCCTACATCTGACAGAGGGCTAATATCCAAAGTATATAAAGAACTCAAGAAGTTAGACACCAACCATCCAAATAACCCAATTACAAAATTAGGTACAGAGTTAAACAGAGAATTTTCAACAAAGGAATCTTTAATGGCCAAGAAGCACCTAAAGAAATGTTGAATACCCATCAGAGTGACTGAGATAAAAAATTGAATGGACAGCATGTGTTGGAGAGGATATGGAGCATGAGAACACACCTACATTGCTGGTGGAAGTGCAAACATGTACAACCACTCTGGAAATCAATTTTGAGGCAAATAGTTTCTAACTTGATGTTTTTATTTTTATATTTTAATATTTTTCTGTTTAAGATAATTTTCCTATGCATTCCAACAACCTCCAGTTATAACAAAAATACACCTCTACACTCAAACACACATATTCCAGCTTTGATAGCATGAACTTCTTTCTTTTACAACCAGTCTTTGAAAGTGTAATTACACTCTCCACCCTCTCTTTAACTCAAACAATCAGCTTTTGCTTTTCTAAGGGGGATGAGAATGCTTTTGTTAGCATAAACAATGTCCTTATTGCTCCAAAATAAAACTAGTAAATATTTTGCTATTTTTGTTCATCTCTGTCTTAATTACTGTTCTGTTGCTGTGTGGAGACAACATGAACAAAGCAATTTATGGAGCTTTTAATTGGAAGCTTGCTTAGCGCTTCAGACGCTTAGTTGATGATTATCATGGTAGAAATCATGGTTGTAGGCAGTGCCCTGGAACCGGAGCTAGGAGCTTAAATATTCTCCTGGGGGCATAAGGAGAGAGAGAGAGAGAGAGAGAGACAGAGACAGAGACAGAGACAGAGACAGAGACAGAGACAGACAGAGGGTGAGAGAAATGGAGATAGAAACAGAGACAGAAAGAAAGACAGAGAGTGAGGGACAGAGACAGACAAGAGACAGAGAAAGAGAGAAGAGACAGACAGACAGAGAGACAGAGGGATAGACAGAAAAATAAGACACACACATGCACACAGAGAGAGAGAGAGGGAGAGAGAGAGAGAGAGAGAGAGAGAGAAAGAGAGAGGGAGAGAGAGATAGAGAGATAGAACTTGACAAGAAGCTCCTGATAACTTAAAGCTCTCCCACAGTGTTATACCTAGTCTAGAGAGGCCACAACTCTGAATCCTTCCTAAACACTCCTCCAAACATACAAATATATGAGTTATCGTATGAGGGTTATTCTTATTCAAACCACAGCAGCCTCTAAGACAGCAGACAGCTCAGATATTCCTAATTTATCTTATATCAACAGCCTTCTCTCATTTGTTTTACCTACAGGGTGCTCTGTCTTTGGTCCTTGAAAAGGCCTTTCTGAGTATTTGGTCTCCATCTTCTCTTGTGCCTTTTCAGAGAAGATTCGATCAGGTTACAGGATTCCTTCACCACCAAGGTGGTGGTTCTCCCACACCAATTCTCTCACCCAGACTCATGCTTCCAAATGCCCTTGAGGCATTTCCACTTGAAATCAGTGGATGTAACACATGTCATGAGTTTACACTGAACTACTCACCTTTCACTTACTGCATCCACCAAATGTCTCTTTCATCTCTGTTCTTTTTCCCTGCAAACAGTACTAGCACAGACTTGGCTTAAAAATATAAAGTTGATTTTCTGTGTTCTCTCATCCTTTAATTCAGGTAATGAATATGTATTTACCATCCACATGATTTAGTTTTATTGCTACTAGGCTGTACCTAACCACTGTTTCTGTCCATCCGGGTACTATAAGTTTCCTAACTATTTTCATTGACAACTATCTAGACTCTTTTATCTGATACAATAGTCTTACATCTCTGAGATAATAGTACTCTTAGTGTTTCCTTACTTAAAATGTTTTTTTGTAAATCCATGCATATTTATAGCTGGGTTTTCTAGTCATGGAATTATATTTTGCCCTGTGAACCCATGGTCAAAATGAGAGGATTATGTAAAGTTCAATAGTATTTTTACAAAGTAAAATATGCATCTACTGTCTATAGTTTTCATTTTATTTCATGTTATTTTGATACTTATAAGTCATTAAAATTGAAATATATCATTTTGGTTAATTTATGCATTAATTACATGAAGCAATTTATATGTTAATTATAGATTTTTTCTAGTAGGTTTTTTATTGGTTATTTTATTTATTTACATTTCAAATGTCCCAATTTCCTTTTTTTCCCTCCTCAACCCCCCCATCCCATTCCCTCTCCCTTTTGTCTCTATAAGGGTGCTCCCCCCACCCACCCACCTATTCGCACCTCACTGACCTAGCATTACCTTACACTGGGGTCTGAAGCCTCCACAGGACCAAGGGCCTTCTTTCCCATTGGTGGCCATTCTCTGCTACATATGGGTCCCTCCATGTGTATTCTGTGGTTGGGAGTTTAGTCCCTGGGAGCCCTGGGAGATCCATGAAGAGCTCATATTGTTGCTCTTCCTATGGGGTTGCAATCCCCTTCAGCACCTTGAGTCCTTCCCCTAACTTTTTCATTTGGATGCCCTACTCAGTCAGAAGGTTTGCTGTATCTGCATCTGTACTGGTCAGGTGCTGGCAGAGCATCTCAGAGGACAGCTATACCTGTCAGCAAGCGCTTCTTGGCATAAGCAATAGTGTCTGGGGATTTCTAACATGAACATAATTTGATTTAAACTCTTACACTGCATATTAAAGTTCACTTATAGTTTAATGATGTGTTGTAAGTATTCAAAACGGGAAGAAGTGATGTCATAGAAAATACACATTTGCAAATATTAAACTTCATTTCTGGCTTCAATATTCACATGACTATTGTTTTCTCTTCTTTTCCAAGCTTCTTTCTTGCCATCCATTGGCCAAACATTTACACAGCACTTTCTTACCACTGAGGGTAGCGTATTTAGAGACAAGCTGCAATCTGTGCTTGTTTACTCTTGCTTCAGCTCAGTGTCCTTCAAATGATCAAATGAAGGAGGTCCAGTGAGGGGTGTGTTGCCATCCCACAGTCAAAACTGTGACCCATAATTGTTCCTGTCTGAATGAACTGCAGGGATGGAAATGGAGAAGAGGCTGAGGAAAAGAAGGTCCAGCTATAGGCCCAAAATGGGAACCAGCTGAAGGGGAGGCCCCAAGGCCTGACACTATTACTGAGGCTATGGAGCACTCACAAAAAGGGATCTATCATGACTGCCCTCCGAAAGACCTAACAAGCAGCTGAAAGAGTCAGATGTAGATATTTGCACCCAACCAATGGACAGAAGCAGCTGGCCCCTGTGGTTGAATTAGGGAAAGGCTGGAAGAAGCTGAGGAGGAGGGTGACCCTATAGGAGGACCAGTAGTCTCAATTAACCTGAACCCCCTGAGATCACTCAGACACTGGATCACCAGCCAGGCAGCATACACTAGCTAATATGAGGCCCCCAAGACATGTACAGCAGAGGACTGGTAGGTCTGGGTTCAGTCAGAAGATGTAACTAAACCTCAAGAGACTGGAGGCCTCAAGGAGTTTACAGGTCTGGTGGGGTGGGGGTAGGGGTGTTGGGGACATTCTCGTGGAAACAGAGGGATGGGGAGGAGGTATTGGATGTGGAGTAGTCAGAGGATAGACCAGGAAGGGAATAAAATCTGGAGTGTAAAATTTACTTACTTACTTACTTAATTATTTAAAAAACCTCTAATTCCACTTCGACACACATAAAATTATTTGTTGTGATTATTTGAAGCACAAAAAATTCACTTTTTAAAAAAATTTGGGTTTATTCATTTTATTTTGTGTATGAACATTTGGCTTGCATGTATGTATGTGAACCATATTCAAGCTTGGTCCCTGCAGTGGCCAAAGAGGATATTGGGTTCCATTGGAACCAGAGTTTTGGATGGTAATGAACCACCATGTGGATATTTGTAACCTTACCTGACTGCTCTATAAGAAAAATAAAGACTCTTAAACATTTTGTAGCAACCACAAAAAAGTTTCTTAAAAACGAATTTGGAGGATAGAGAGACCAGTAATTAATAGTGATTGCTTCTACAGAGGAACCAGGTTCAGTTTCTAGCATAAACCTTGTAGGTTAAACCATCTGTACCTCCAGTTTGAGGGGATCTGATGCCCTTTTTAATCTCTGAGAAGAAAGGGTACCCATGTAATGCTCATAAATATATGCAGGCAAAACAATCCTACACATAATATTTAAAGAATTATTTAAGTTAAAGCTGGTTTTATACATTTTCTAAAAAAATATCATACAACTAAAACATATTTTATAATCATTTTGTAAAAATTTCATGGGACATAACTGTTTCTGTTGTTCACACTGTTCTATGTGAAAATTGATGCTTAAAATTGACTTTTCTTCAAGCTTAAACTCGACTTCTTTATCTTGAAGGCATATCTAGTTTTCCACTGAGAACATGTCATTGCTATTAACTACTCTATTCTCATTAAAATTGTCTAATTCCATTTGATAATATGAAGATTTTAATTTTTCTCCAATATTTAATATTCATTCTCTACAGGATTGTTATCTTAAAATCTAACAATTGAAGGTGATGAATAAATTTAAAGCTGATTCAGAGGTGTTGTTTTGCACATGTCTCTGTGTGTGCATGTGTGTTTTATTAGGTCAATAACGTTAATCAAGCATTTAATGAGGAACTCTCAATTCCAATCCATAAATGCAATTAGACATTTCTCTATCTGTATGACATATCTTTGCCCTCTTTCTAATTCTTGTGAAATTACCCTGATGAAATAACTCTACATGACATGTGTGGTCATATCTGTCTTGTGCTCTCATGACCCTGAACTTAGCTTTTTGAGAAGGCATACTTGATATAATGGAATCTAATGTGTACACTGATACATAATATTATATTTTTCCAAGGTTGCTTAAATAAAATTTTTGGTGATCATTCAGCCATTCTTGAGAAATTTGTTCTTTAAAAGATATATTTAATCATTTATTCATAAATTTATTAGTTTTCATATCTCCACTCATTCCTTTTATTCTTACTTTATACAATACATCCTGGCCACTGTTTCTCTTCCCTCAAGTCCTCCCAGTTATTCCCACCTCACCTTTCCCTCAGATCTACTCCTCCCCTGTTTCTGTTCAGTAAAGAATAGGCCTCTGAGGGATAGCATCCAAATATGGCATAACAAGTTACAATAAGACTAGGTATATATTTCATATCAAGGCTGGACATTAGCAATACAATGGGAGGAAAAATGTCTCAAGTGCTGGCAAAAAAATTGTCAGAGACAACCCTACTCTCAAGGTTAGGAGTCCTACAAAACCAGCAGGCTAACCACCATAAGTATTCAGATGACCTAGCTCAGACCCTTACTGGCTCCATAATAGCTGTTTTACTCTCTGTGAGCTCCTATGAACCCTATTTAGTTAATTTTTTTGGGTGGGGGGGTGTAGTGTCATGCTGGCATTCTTGACCCCTCTGGCAAGAAGCTGCAGGGATCTCATGAGAAGTTCTTTGCTGAGTTTCTCTTTATGAAGTCACCACAAGCAAACCTCAGCAACACAATGGAAGGTAAGCCAATACATGTGTGTCATCAGTGAAGACAAGTGAGGTGGAGAAAAGTGAACCAATGCTCAATCTACCACTGTCTGCTGGGTCAGATTAATATTCTTTCCAAACATCATGCATCCTTTCTCCTGTTTGCTACAGCAAAATATACTTTCACCTGTGTCTGCTTCAGCAAAACATCCTTTCACCTGTGTCTACTTTAGCAAGACATTCTTTCACCTATTTGCTACAGCAAAGCATCATTATAACCTGAATATCCAGAAACCCAGAAATTTCTACTTTAACCCCATCATTGCATAATCACAGGTCCTACCTTAGAGAAATGTCATATGTGGTCAAAGGAACTAAGATCACTGTAACACTTGGAAACTGTGATTCTTATTTTGGAGATTTTAGGGATGATCTTGAATTAAAACCATTTCATGAAGCAAAACTGTTACTACTGTGTCCACTCCTTCATTCCACCTCAGCACAGATGCTATACAGGCCTTACTCATAGCTCTGGAAGTTTGATTTTCAGGGATATTAAATGGCTTTCTGTGTTTGGAAGGGCATGTTTCACCTCGCTATTTCCTTTCTTTTTGTTTGTTTTCTTGCTTGTTTCTGTCTGTTTTTTATATTTTTCAGGTAAAAGTCTTGCTGTATATTTGAGGCTGCTCTTGAATTCAGAATCTTCTTTCCTTAGTCTCCAAAGTGTTGGACGACAGGACTTAGTTAGATTGCTTGTCTCTTACCTACTTCAAAATGACATATTCCGAGGCACTCATTCACTTACCCATTATTTACATATATGGCTAAAAGCTAAATAGCAATTCTCTTCCCAGCCTAATGGAACTTCATTTGTTAATGTCAGAAATAAGACTTATTTTCTGATTTATTATCCAGCTGGAACTGTGGGATTTGGGTATCCTTTCAATGTGTTTTTAAAATTATTTATCCTGATGTACTGCCTGAGAAAGGCTTATGCATTAAATTATCTCTCTCCTGACATTTTGCAGGGAGCACAATTCTATGTAAGCCCAGCATCTTACCAGAATATAAACTAGGAGAATTTTCCACTTGAGTCTTGGAAAGAGTAGTCTGGAAAAGGTTAAGAGTGAGAAGAAACACTGTCAGTAATAATTTCACCAGGTTCATGAAAACTCATTATTTTAAATGCAATATTGCTAAAGGGGTGAATGTGGTATTGTTCTGAGATTATTCAGAATAGAAACTATGTTGAACTTACTCATATGAAGCTTATTGCTGTCTCAGTTATGGTTCTTTTGCTGTGAAGAGGCACCATGAACAAGGCAACTGATGAAAGAAAGGATTTCCTGGGGGTTTGCTCAATTTCAAAGGGTTAGTCTGTGATCACCACAGTAGGGAGGCAAATGGGCATGTTGCTAGAGAAGCAGCTGAGAGATTATATTTTATCCACAGCAGGATAAGGATGGAAAGGGAATGAGACTGGGCCTGGCATGAGCTTCGGAAAACTCAAAGCCAAAATCCAGTGGCACATCTTTCCAACAAGGCCACACCTCCGAATAAGCTGCACCAAGGGGGAACCAAACATTCAGATATATTAATTAGCCCATGAAGCCTTATGTGCCAACTGTTAAGAAAAAGCTTACAATTAAACATTTGGAATGCTTCATCCTGTAATTCTTATGTAAAAGAGAAAATGCATATTTTACAAGTTTTGTTACAAACTAGAAATTTACATGCCAGAGCAATGTCTGTAAAATACTGCTTAAGTGGAAGAAACCAGCTTGTACACTTATTTGATAATGAAGAAATATATGTAATATATGTTAGCATTAAGCATAGTATAATGAGACAAGCAATGGGATGGATAAGGAATAGTGTGACCATAATGGTCTGATAGGAATCATTATCACTCTCACTGTTCTAGAATTTTCTTATGGCAGAGCTTCAAAGGTAGAAAAAATTTAATTTTTCCAGAGACATCTTTAAATATAAAGAGAATAAATGTGTCTTTTAAAACGACACTATAGAAAACTATTCAAATGAAAAAGAATAGTTTGTGGTTGGATACCAGCTAACATTTTTTACTTGTGAAAATATGGCTCCAGTCTGCTGCATAGTACACAGAAACAAATGCAGGAATTTCAAATAACTGCATTGAGGCTATGTACAAAGCTGGTTTATTGATGTCAGAACTTTCAAATTTTTCTCATAAATTTCTATATTCTATATGACTACTATTAAAACACACGTACTCATAGTTCTTTAGAGTTGTTTAAACAGTAACATAAGAGCCTTGAAGTGCCAGGGTTGGGGGATACCCAAGGGGGTCTCCACCTGCACAGAGGAGAAGAGGAGGGAAGAGGGGGAGGAGGTGGCAGGGAAGGGGCAGCGAGCATATGTAAAGTGAGTAAGTACAAAAATAAATTTAAAAAATCCAGTAGCATAGGTATTTTCATATGGCAAATCGCTCAAAATATTCCTACAACTCTCAAGAGAAAATTGCCTCACTAAATTGAAATGTAAATCTTCTCCATGATTCCTGCTTCTCAAACTCTTAATTCCTCACCTCTCTCTTTACCTGTTTCTTTTAACCTGCAAGAAAGAATTTGGCTTGCAAATGTTATTATTCCAAGTCTTCTGCCTCTTTGAATGCATTCATCTTACTTCCTCATGCTAAGATATTCTCCCAACTGATAAATTTCACTTTTGTAGGCAAGTTTATCCTCCTTCAGTTTTAGTGTGTGATATCTTCCTATGTCTCATTTTTATGCCTCTCAGCATGAGTCTGGATAAGTTCCATCCCACTGCTTCCACAAACTATTTCAGGGCTTCTTTCTCATGGCACTCATCCCAGTAGGCTAATTTTTTCAGCTTTATTGGAGTATAGTTGACATACAATCAACAGCACATTGTGATGTGTATGATTTAATGAGCTCTGACACATGTGTACAGCCATAAATCATCATCACAAATTAAGATAATGACCTTTTCCCACCAACCAGAACAGTTTCTTCCCATCCTTTCTTACTTGGTCTTATCTCTCCTCATTGTTAAGATTTAGTGCTATTTCATATCTTTATTCACTTATTTAGAATTTCTTAGTGGGATTCCAGTATACTCATGACCAAAGTTTTTTATTCATACATTTACTGGTAAAAGTTTGCATATTCCAATTTTTGGCTATTACAAATAAAACAGTTATGTGCAGTTATATAAAAGGATTTTTTGGTCAGGTACTCTTTTATTTCCACTATGTGGATGTCTAAGAGTGTAAGTAAGTATACCAGGCTACAGAAAACTAAATGACATGAAATACTAGAGGTTTGCTTCCTACTGTTCTCTCAAGTCTGTAAATTTAAAAACAAGGTGCTAAAGTGTTATGCTTCCTCCAAAGTTTCGAGAGAACATACTTTTGGGTCATTTTGGGGATATTTGAGTTTCTAAGCATCCTTGACCTGAAGATAGATCACTCTAATCCATTGTTGTCTTGTATAACTTTCTCCTCTTTGATTCTGTACACATAAAAAATATATATGTGTGTGTGTGTGTGTGTGTGTGTGTGTGTGTGTGTGTATATATATATATATATATATATATATATATCACATTGAACTATGATTATATATGTAATCAGTACTTTTGCAAAGTAGTTAGTGGATACTTAGGTGAATGTGATAAATAAATACAAGACAATATGAAGAATCAGTATTATTTTAGGACTGTACCTTTCATAGCCAACATCATGTATAGAATGGCCATGATATGTGGTACAAATGCTGGCATAATTACTCGGATATTTACACTGCTTTCCTGGTTTCCCCCACCAGCAAATGAAAACTGATGCAGAGACCCATAGCCAAACATTAGGCAAAGCTGATAGAATCCTGAAGAAATGGAGAAGAAAGATTTTAGGAATCAGAGGGCTCAAGGACACCACAAGAAACCCTACAGAATCAACTAAGCTGGGCCCATAGGAGCTGAACCACCAAACAGGGAGCACACATGGGACTGACCTGGGCCCTTTGCACACATGTTATAGTTGCATAACTTGGTCTTCATGTGGGACTTCTAACAGCAGAAGCAGGAACTTTCTCTGATTCTGACTTCATTTAGGATCCCTTTTTCCTCCTGGGCTGCCTCTTCTAGCCTTAAAACAACAACAACAACAATAACAACAACAAACAACAACAAAAAGATGCGACTAATCTTACTGAACCTGGGTATTTGTGGCCATTTTAATATCTTCAATATATTTTCTGTATTCAGTAAATGGCATTCTATTCAAATATTCCAATGTTCATGTACCCTTTGCCTATGGATTGATTATGTTACAATCTTATTTGTTATATAAAATTTCGTAAAACAATTTCTGAGGGTTAGTCTTACTTTCTGGGATTATTACAATGCAAAGATTACCTTTGTTTAAAAAAATGCTACCATCCCCAAATCTATCTGGAACCATAACGTAACCTTATTTAGCTTGTTGAGTTGTCATTAGTTAAAACTAAAGACACACATAGACCTAGTTCTGTGACTAATGACATATTAAGAGGAACATTGGGACATTCAGACATGCAAGGAGAATAATATGTGACATTTGAGCCGGTGATGCAAGCATGTGTCTGCCAGCTGAAGAAGTGCAGAAAGTTGCACAAACCATGGACAGCAAAATGAGCAGTAGAGTATGTTCTCCTTTAAAGCTTCTATAGAAAGCATGGGCTGCTAATGCCTTGATTTCAAGGTTGCACAGGCTACATTGTCATGCAGGAAATGGCTGTTTCAAGCCACTGGCTAATGCATAATGTTGTCACTTTGAGTTAGTTTTATTGCCTGCCTTTGAATGTTTCTCTTAAATTGATCCTGCCTTCCCATTCACACATTGTATGAATGAGGCTAATAAAGTGAAGTTCTTGTGGCATGACCTAAGGATCATCAATAAGAAAAATTGATTTATAAAGAACAGAAAAACCTATCTGCAGCTGTATTTGATAAATTAGAACTGTGTATATATATATATATATATATATATATATATATATATATATATATATCATACATAACAATACATATATGAGTGTGTGTATACACAGATAGATATAAACTTAAATATAATAATATATTTAAGATATAATATTTGAGTATACAGTAATATTATGAATAAAATTTTTAATCCACCTGTCTTTAATAAGATTCAAGCCAGTGACTCAAATTGCAATCCCAATGTCTCTATATATTATTTTTACTTTATTATTAGGGTGTGTACATGTGTGTATGTTTTTCTGACTAGTATGTGTTTCTGTGAAATGTGTTTATGATGTGTAAGTACAGGTATGCACACACCATGAAGCCTGTGTTAAGATTAGAAGACAAGTGTCAGTAGTCTATTCTTTCCTTCTTCTGTGTGAGGTAAGTTTCTCTTGCTTTCTTTTGGTCAGTGTTTCCCAAGCCAACTGGTCCCATCCTTACCTTCCATCTTACCATAAGCATGTTATGATTACAAATGCACATCAGCACAGCAAGCTCTTTAAAGTAGGTACTGAGAATGAATTCAGTTCACTAGTTATTCAGACAGCATTGTTACTCAATGAGCCATTTCTTCAGCTATAATATTTTGCCAGTCCTACAATGCATATATTAGGTTAAGAAGAACTAAATGGTAGCATGATGCATGCTTTATAGGGGCAGATTTTAAAACTTGGAAGACAAGCAAACTTCTGACAGAGTGCTAATATCCAAAATATATAAAGAATTCAAGAAGCTAACCACTAAAAAAAAACAAAAAAAACCCCAAAAAAACAAACAACTCAATCAAAAATGGGGTATAGGATGAAATAGAATTCAAAACAGAGGAATCTCTAATGGCTGAGAAACACTTTTAAAAAGGTTCAAAGTACAGAATACCCAAGATACAGTCCACAGAATGCAGAAGGGTCAACAAGCTGAAGTGCCCAAGTGAGGACTCCTCAGTCCCACTTGGGAGAGAGCAGAAAGCAATCAACAAGTGGGAAGGGAGGGAGGGACCCAGAGGGAAAGTGGAGAGGGGGTGTCCCAGGTAATGAGGGAAGAGAGGAACCTGATCTAGTACTGGGTAAGGGAAAAGGACTGAAGCCCCAAGGGCCAGCAGAAAGAGGGGAAACAGGCAACCTCGGGAGATAGGAGGTTGGGGGGACCCTCCAGAATGCACAAAGACCTGGGAGATGAGAGACTCTCAGGACTCAAAGGGAGGGACCTTAGATGAAATGTCCTACAGCAGGGAGAGGGAACTTGTAGAGCCCACCTCCAGCAGGAAGACAGGGCACCAAATGCAGACACTGTTTACGCCAACAGGATATTGCTGAAAGAACCCTGATATAGCTGTCTCCTGTGAGGCTTTGAAAGTTCCTGACAAATACAGAAGTGGATGCTCACAGTCATCTATAGGACAGAACACAGGGTCCCCAATGTAGGAGCTAGAGAGAGTACCCAAGAGCTGTAGGGGTCTGCAACCCTATAGATGGAACAAAAATATGAACTAATCAGAACCCCCAGAGCTCATGTCTCTAGCTGCATATGTATTAGAAGATGGCCTAGTTAGCCATTATTGGGGAAGAAAGGCCCTTTGGTCTAGCAATCTTTATATGCCCCAGTACAGGGGAATGCCAGGGCCAAGAAGTGGGAGTGGGTGGGTAGGAGAGGAGGGTGGGGTAGGGTATAGGGGACTTATGGGATAGCACTTGAAATGTAAATGAAGAAAATATCTAATAAAAATGTTTTAAAACGTCATATAATTTTCTAGAATGAAAAAAAAGAAGAATATTTTTAAAAGCATATCCATTTTATTCAGAGTAGGAAGTCGAAATCTCACATTCCTTGAGATCACATAACATTGACAACAATTTGTATACATTGTGGGGCCTAGGAGATGTGGGACCAGGAGCTGAGAAGGGGGAGGGGCAGGCCTAGAGCAAAGGTAGAGTTAAGGAGTGTCAAAACCCTGGAAATCTTGTTCTGAGATCAGTAGGAATATAATCATTCCCCCACATGCCCCAGGCCTGCTTAAACCCTGTGCCCAAACGTTTGTCCCACCAGTGGAGCGGGCAAGTTTAGTTTCCTCTCCCCTTAAAAGGTCATGCCCAATAGCACCTGGAATTGCTCCTTATCCAAATAAGGCATCACCCCCGCACCCAGAAAGATGTACATTCATCCTGATAATCCTGATAGCTGATACTCACCCCTAAACGTTTTAATAGCGTTCCCAATTAAATGATCTCTCAATGAAGCTACCTCAAGAGAAGTCTTTTCTTGAAGTGCTCTCTGCCACCTGAGGTCTCCTCATTCTAGGCCTTTCTTGCTGCGATTTCCCCCCCAGATTTCACCAGTTGTGATTGCTGGCTGATCACACTGCTACAGGCCGGGAAGCTTAGCCTGAATGACAAAACATCTTATTTTACTGTGTAAAATCAAATAAAGACTTTAGGCATCCTGTAATGCCTAAATTAAAACATGACCTTAAGATGATGTATGTCGGTTTTCAGTGAATTAATACCTTCCTCTTCAACAATGTAATGAAAAACCCTTGGGTAGTTTCCACAGTGGCTTTCCTCCCTCAGGAAACTCTATCCATTGTTTAATTCTTTCCTGTCATGAGAAGGCTTTGTTTTTCAGTTTTATTTTATTTATAATATTGTCAATAAATATTGACTAGTTTCAAAGTAGTTTATAGAAACAAAATATTACACAATGACATTTGTGTTGCCTTGAAATAGCATCATTCTGGGAAGTCTGTTGAAATGTGATAGCCTGCATCACATTTTCTTTTTTAGAACCATAGTTGGATTTTTTTTTTAGAACCATAGTTGCTAAAGTATATGCTGGGGTGTAGCAGTCTGAGTTTATATGGGAGCTTTCACAGAAGCTGAATCTTACCTCAGACCTGTCCTCCTAAATAAAGGAGCAATCACACGAATCTTTACATCAATTTTTATTGCACTGCTTAAAATGAGATTCTTATGTCTCTGACTTGAGGATCATGCCATGTACTCTGGTGTCCTGATATGCCTTTCCCAGCTGTCATGCTTTTTCCTGGCATGGTGCTGTGATTTGGGCTAGGATTTGTAGAATCACCCATTCAATTATTCTTTTGAGTGGCTTTAGTCATAAAGAAGTTATCTTTATTGACTCCAGAGAGAAGTATACCTGATACTGTATATATAAGTCACCTAGATTGAATGTTGAATATGCTTTTATCACATTCTCTGCATGTCATACGTTTGTGCACAAGTTTACGTGTGGGAAGCTGTACATGCATGTGTGTCCCTTCCTGTCCGGAAGCATATCTCAGTTATTTTCCTCAATCACATTTCACTTTACATTTTAAGACAGGATCTTTCCCTGAATCTGCAGACAGGATCTTTTCCTGAATCTGCAACTCTTACTGAACCTGAATATCAATTCAGCTAGACTAACTCATCATGGGTTTTCCTGCCTCAGTTCTTAACTCTGGGATTACAGATTTGCACTGCCACAACTATTACATGGCTTTGAGGCCTGGACTCAGGTCTTCATATTTACAAGTCAATTACTTTACTGATAGAGTAGCTCCTCAGCACATCTGTCTATGTCACATTCTATCACATCTGAAATAAACATTGCGTACTTGATAGACTTTCAAATGGTTTGACTATAAGTCAATTGTTTCTAAATATTTTGTGCCTGAGCATCTAGCTATTAAAAATACATAAAGACATGTGATTACATCTACGGAACAGATGTTGGTTCAAAATATGCTGAATACAGACCTTACCCCAGTATAATATATCATTTTCCTCCATCTATTTTCACTTCTGGTTAACTCCCTCACCCAAAGATATTCATACTTTGGACCGAAAATCCTGTGATGTCATTTAAGGGAAAATTACGGTGTGAGTTTTCTTTATAACAATGTAGTGGTCAGAAAAACACACTCCACCAGGGTGCTGGATTACAGTCCAGAAAACATTCCTGCTCATTTGTAAATCACCCAAAAGGACAATGAGAAAGATGTATGTGGAGATGGAAATAGATCAAAGGAAGTGTTTCCTAAACTGAGTGAAAATGAAGTATATATGATTGTATGTCATCTGACCCAGAACATACAATATAATAAGAATTCTGTATGAAAGGCCACATTTTAAAATATCATAGAAGATAAAAGAACAAAAAAAAAAATAGAATTTTGCCCTTTCTCTGTCTCCCACTTACTCCCAATAGTGGATGGGAAATTACAGAAAGATGATGGAAAAGGATAAGTCTTTCAGGCAACACAAAGACTCCCTTCTCTGTGCATACATTGTGTGAGAAATTGGTCTGATGTTTCAAAAAATGAAAATCTAAAGCATAGCACTTTGACATGCTAAATGAATAATGGAACCTGTAAAGTAGAACAAGGATATATATTTCAAAAATGTAATGCAAATTATAAGTCACCTTTAAGTGTTTCATATGAAGAAAATAGAAGGAAGTAACAATGATTAGATGAGACAATATAATAAAATTATAAGAAGGACCGGCTCAAAAAGCATATAGAAAGCACTGAGATGAAAAGTACGTGAGTAGATAAGTGATCTATGTTTGTGTGTGGGATGCAGATCTGTGAGAACTGACATTTGTGTGAAACGTCCACTAAGATAGTCTTCAAAGTGATCTACTTCAATTCTGTGTCAATCTGTCCAGAAAGCACAGAAAAATAACCACAATCATTAATATACAATGACTTCTGATAAAGCCACTTTAGGTATATCAGCTAACAAAACATCCTACAGTGGGTATATGTAAGCATTTTACTTTATCAACCAAGTGAATGTTCAGAAACCTCAGGTATAAATGGTTAATTAATTAGTCACATGCTGCATAAAACTAGTTAGTTACTAGGGTAGGTTATCATCCAGGCTTTGTGACCTTAAAAAGGTTTAGATGATTCCCAGTGTTACAAATCTCCTACTATGAGAATACATTTTATTTTTATGTATTATTTCCAGAAGTAAAACTTTGATTTTTCTTTGTTAGGAAGGGTCTGTTTTCCACTCCATTTGATTGCCTTTGAAAGGTAGCACAAGACAGTTCAAAGGTCTGGCTTCTCTTATCACTCTTTGCTTTGTACTTTGTGAGCTACTTAATCTTTCTTCACCTTTTTTTTTTTTTTTTCATTTTAAACTGTCTCTATCCAATGCTTGACATAATGATCAAGAAGATTAAGCATGTGACTTAACATAAAGCACGAGATGGCAGAAATGATTAATTCTGACCTTATTGTCTGCTATCTTTCTGCTGCTCTTCTGAATGTTGACTGCTGTTAAGCTCCTACATTTTCCACACTTGAGGTAAAGACTAAGCACAGAATCTGCAGTGTCCCCAGTTGACTGCAGTGTCCCCAGTTGACTGCAGTGTCCCCAGTTGACTGCAGTGTCCCCAGTTGACTGCAGTGTCCCCAGTTGACTGCAGTGTCCCCAGTTGACTGCAGTGTCCCCAGTTGACTGCAGTGTCTCCAGTTGACTGCAGTGTCTCCAGTTGACTGCAGTGTCTCCAGTTGAATACGCAGCAGAAAATAGCTCCCAGGAAGTAGATGCATACAGGTTACTGAACAGACACCTCTGCCTCTGCATTATAGAATTTGCTCAAAGGAATTTTCTGCTTCTGAATTCCATACTCTTATCTATTCCCTTGAGATCCTGCTGATGTGAATTTAGTAGTTCGGTTTATCAGCTATCTTATCTAAGCTTGTAAATTGCACAGTTTTCCCAACCATGGCATCCTTTTTCTAGTTTTAGCAAACTGGGAATGAAAAAAAAAAAAGTGTTCTCTTAAATGTTATCAGAATATATCTGCAGATTTATGGGTACAACATAAACAGACATGAAGGTGGGAAACAAAGCCTGCTTCAGATCCCTGGATATGATGATCCATGAAGGGTTTGCTTCATGTTCTCTGTGCAATGTCACAAACAATGGGAAATTTTTTTTTTTTTTTTTTTTTTTTTTGGTTTTTCAAGACAGGGTTTCTCTGTATAGCCCTGGCTGTCCTGGAACTCACTTTGTAGACCAGGCTGGCCTCGAACTCAGAAATCCGCCTGCCTCTGCCTCCTGAGTGCTGGGATTAAAGGTGTGTGCCACCACGCCCGGCATCAATGGGAAATTTAAAGAGGCAGAATGGCAGCCTCAGAATGGCAGGATGCAGAATCAACTCCGTCTATTGAAAGCATCTGGATAAGTTAAATAACCCACACACACATACACAAACACACACATACACACACACACACACACACACACACACACACCACGCACACACGTAATTATAAAATACTTTTAAAGAATAAATTATCTGAATATATAAATATCCTTTAAATCTAAAAAAGCAGAAAAGAACACAAGACAATATATTAGTTTATCATGTATAAGGCAACTTTACAGTTGTATATTTTAAATAGATTTAGTGTAACTTATACCTTATAAGTAAAGGGCAATTCATGAGAATTTAAAACTGACTTTCAATGGCAAAAAGGGTTTCTTCTTATAATGTTTTAAGTATTCATATGTAAAAGCTCTGATTTCACAGTAATGGAAATTCCATGTACAGAGCTCTTATATCTTTCCTCCATACGTATAATCTATTTCTCAGCACCCACCCCAAAAATATATGGCATAATGAAGTGGAATTTCCAGACAGCATTTACTTTTCTGCTGCTTGATGTATAGCAAAGAAACCATCAAGTATTCATTGGTAATTATATGGTCTTGGTTTAAAATCTGTCTGCTTCTGGGTTTCTATTTTCATGTTACCCCTTAAGCTGTTTGTAAATGTAGTTACTTGATAGCATGAAGCTTTATAATGTTTTTGTCTTTGGGATATAGTCAACATAAAAACCATACAATATAATAAAAGAAAATGTATAACCAATGGATTTAATGAAGTCCTGAGAAATGGATGTTTGCATACATTATAAAATCATAGCTCTCATATATGTGATCCTCTAACTAGAATTATTGGTTCATAAGAAGAAAAGCAAAGAAAATCAAACTCTGTCTCAAATTGTTTAAACATTAATGAATCAGAGATTCATTAGAGATTTGATGATTTGATTTCTGCTATACTCAGGTGACTTAGTCACTGTCCCAAGTGCTGGGATGAAAGGCTTGCACTACCATACCAGTTTTAAGCTTTTCTTTAATTGCTTTCACAAGTGGAGCTTAGCTGGGTGGGGTCTTGTCTGAGGTCACCACTCCCTTTATTCTATTTACTATCAGGGTTTTCTCTAATCTGTCCACTTTAATCTACTTGAGCAGAGAATTTAGCTCCATTACACTTCTTGGTGCCCCTTTCTCCTCAAACTGTGCAGTTTGTATTTTTAGTTGTTCTGCTTGCTCCTTTTCATTGTAGATTTGCATAAGACTGGTTACTAATAAGCATGTGACACAGTTATACTAGGCTGTCCTGAAATCTTCTCTGCCAACCCCATTAATACAATATTTTCAATTTTGCCTCAGGCAAACCTTTCATACACAGGCAAAAACAGCCACATTCTTTGCCAAAATATCACAAGAACAATCTCTAGGCCATCCCCTAATATTCTTCTCCTCTGAGTCCCCTTGAGCCGGGTCATCATCCTCTCCAGTGCCCTCAGCACCAGGCTCTTCTTTGCTACTACTAGCATGGCCCATTACGCCCTATTTAAAGCAATCGCCTGATTTCCCAAGCCAAATTCCCAAGGTTCACATTCTGCTAAGTGTGAACTTAAGTGAGACACTTGTGACTGCTAACACAGTCAGACCTATCTCAGCAATATCCTGCTCCCTGTTAACTATCTTCTATCTTAGTCACTGTTTTGTTGTTATGAAAAGACAGTATGATATCAGCAACTCTTATAAAGGAAAACATTACTTGGGGTTGGCTTATAGTTCAGATGTTTAGTACATTATTGTCATGGTGTAAGCATGGTGGCAAGGAGGAAGACATGGTGTTCGAGAAGTAGCTGAGTTCTATATCCTGATTGGCATGCCGCAAGAAAAAAGAGACACGCTGTGCTTAGCTTTAGCATTTGAATTCCCAAAGCCCACTCTTAGTGTCACATATCCTCCAACAAGGTCATATGTTCTAATCACTTCAAATAGTGCTCCCTATGAACCTATGGGAACCATTTTCTTTCATACTACAATTGCTGTGAAGGGACCATGACCAAGGCAACTATTATAAGATAAAGCATTTATCTGGGGACTTGCTTATAGATCCAGAGTTAGTTTATTATTTTCTTGGTGAACTTGGTGGTTTACAAGCAGGCATGGTACTAAGAGTATATCCTGATTCACAGGCAGAATGAGAGAGGAGGTGGAAGAGAGAGAAAGTGGAGGCTGTGTGGGCTTTCGAAAATTCAATGTCCTCCAGAGACATACTTCCTCTAACAAGACCATTTCTCCTTATCTTTACCAAATAGTTAACAACTCAAGGACTGAGCATGCAAATGTATGAGACTATGGGGTAATTCAGAGACCAGAAACTTCTTTCTATATATACATCTTCCTTGTGTGAATTCTATTTTACCAACAATCAGCAAATAGTCCTCCAGGAATGAGATAATCTTGTGCTAAGGCTTTCCAGACATCATGATGTTAATCAATTGCATGCCTATAATCATTTATGCAATGCACATTTGAACCATTATTAAATTCTTTTTTTTTTTTTTTTTTTTTTTTTAGTCTGTGAGAATAGAGTAGTGAATACCAAAAATGAAGAGCTGCCCTTCCTCAGTTAACAGTTTGAATGGGACTAACTTATGGTCACCGTTATGCACCTCCAATATATGGTGTGATTTTTAAACTACTTGGAAAATAAACTACTTATTCATTCTGCTAGGCTGGAGTAGTATATTAGTCCATTTTTAATTGCTATGAACAAATAACTTAGAATGGGTTACTTACAAAGGAAAGGTCTTTGATTTGGGAGTGTGGAAAACCTGAAATCAACTCACCTCAGTTGTTCGAATTCTACTGAGACCTTCTGTCTAGATGGAGTCATGGTGAGAGGGCATATGGGAAGGATCACATGGTGAGACAGGCCATCAGGGATAATTCAGGAGTTAAATATTATCTTTTATTGAAATCATTTCACAGGAAGTAGCTCACTCCACAAGACTTTCTATGGGTGACTCTGATACCTGTTCCCTGCTATTGAACACCTGTCCTCCCACAGATTTTATTCGAACCCTACATCCCCTTTTGTCTTATTTACTTTCCTATTGCTGTGATGAGACACCGTGATCAAAAGGTCCCAATGTTCAATAGGAGGAAAGAATCTGTTTCACTTTAGAACTTCCAGATAGCAATCTAAGGGAAAAAACCTGAAGTGTGGCAGGAACATGGAGGCACACGCTCCTACAGAAGCTGGGAGGAGTGCAAGAATTTCCAGCCCAAAGTTAGACTAAGATCATAATCATCTCAAAAAAAAAAAAAAGTAAGGAATGCACATGGAGGTGGGTGTAAGGGTGAGGGAAAGTGTGGATGGGAGGGAATAACCGGCCTGTCATAGTGCTATTCCTCAGGAAACGAAAAGTTTATTTCACTTAACTTTCAACATTATAGGCTATCATTGAAGGAAGTCAAGACAGGAACCCAAGACAGAGGCTGGCAAAAACTAAAGCAGAAACCAATAAGCATCATTATTCCAGGGACTCTGGACTAATTCTGTCCTCCAGATGCCTACTTTCAATTTTCCCCCTAACTTCCCTTTATAATGTACTTTTAACATTAGTTGATCTTATCAATGGTGTATGTATATGCATATTACATACACATACCAATATATCATGAAGTGGCCAAAGAAAGGTTTCAGGTGACATCCACTCTTGCTCTCCATCTTATCCAGGATATCCAGGTAACCTGAAGCTTAACATTTCAGATAGCTGAATAGCATCATCTGGGACCTTACTGTCTGTTCTACCCAGTACTAGTTATAGGCATTCATAATCATGCCCAGCTATGTCTGTGGGGTTTTGAAATCATGGTCTTTTGCTTTCACAAGACATTTGCTCACTCAGAAGTTTTCCCATATCCTGTTACATATTTTCCCAAATCCTTAATCTCTATCCCCATACAGTGCTTTAGCAATGATGACAGATAAAAGTAATCCTCATTTATAGAATATCTACAACTGAAGATCATTCTCATCAGTGCTGAAAGACTTTACATGGTACTTACAACTAAAACCCTGCAAAAGGAACAAAAATCACATCTACATACAGTGGATCTTCAGTAGTGGCAATAAATGTATATGAGTAACCAAGTAAGATTGTTCAAATTGGCATATTTTTGCATATAAAAGATTATGTTCTCAGTAATGCACCAGAAAAGCATATTAAGATGCATGGACACACTTCTTTTAATTTCCACTGTTTGGAATCAAAGCTCCAGGGTAATTGCTTACCTCATCAAATTTTTCCTTCCTACATGTTTCTGTTATTACTCTTATGAATATATTCCTGCAAAGGATGAGGGAACATCAAAGAGGAAGAAGAAGAAGAAGAAGAAGAAGAAGAAGAAGAAGAAGAAGAAGAAGAAGAAGAAGAAGAAGAAGAAGAAGAAGAAGAAGAAGAAGAAGAAAGATTGTAAGAGCTAGAGGATCAATATGTATAATATAGAATAGTATCTTCTATATGTAACAGCACATTTCACCATAAAATCTTAACAACACAGTCTAAACATGACAACACGAAGAATGAGACCTCCAGCTGATATTACAACATGGATAGGAGGAATTTCATCAGATCCCATGCCTAGATGAAGAGCTACAGCCAATTGATGGCTGCTAGGAGAGAAAGAAAGAGTCATGTCAAAGATGGATCCCCCTGATAAGATATGCAATCCCATGTAGTCATCCCTAAACATTTATACATATGGGAAACATTAAACAGATTTAGGAAATTGTATTTGTATATACATATGTATGTATTTGTAAAGTAATAATTAAAAAAAATAATGCATACAGTTGAGAGGAGACATTGGAGGAGTCATCAGAGGGTCAGAGTTTAGGACAGAAATGGCGTAACTATATCACATATGAAATTCTCAAAAAATGTAAAAATATCAACATGATGTTTTAGAATAAGATAGTATGCAATTATGTTGCTGTGGTTACAAAAGGAAAGTAACGATGCAAATCATTTATGAAACATTAACCTCTAGTTGTAAGCCTATGAGGCCTCTGTAGAAAGCTTTAGAAAGGCTATGGAAGGACTGCAATTTAGGCAGTGTGGGAAGAAAAACTAAGAATATTGCTAGCTTGGGAGCTGAAAACACTGCTCACGTATTTCCATTGCACACCAGGAGACAAAGAAGAGTGTCTTCCAGGAGTAAGAAAAATAAAATTCAAACAAGATCCTGATTCTTCCCTAGCTCATCAATAATGTAGGTGTTGTGTTTAAAGGTTTGTGTCATACCAGCGTGAATAGGTGGCAGTGAAACTTTAGGATGTAAGTCAGTGGGAGAGCATTAGCTTTGCAATACACAAGCCTCAAAATTAAAAGCTTTGTGTTATAAAAATAAACATTTTCTGTCAATAGGAGACTCTTTAAACTTTCAGTATCAAATGTTTCAGTTTGCTTAGACCTTTCTAGTTTGTGTTTATTCATGTCTTTGGGCCCTATAACTGAGCACGATGAAAGGTCTTAAAAGAGTTCAGTGTAGGCTATGAGGTGAAAGTAGAAGCCTATGATACAATTAAGTGATGGCCCATTGAAGGGCCGGGACTGCAGCACAGTTGTAGAGCACCTGCTGAGAATGTTAGCTCTTACTTTGTGAATAATACATTATTGTTTTCTCTATCACATGGAAACCTCCTGGTCTTCATATCTACCAAAGTATACCATTTAATGATGATAAAATGATATCATAAAATGTTAATTAGGATTTAGGAGTTGTTGCATGTAGACTAGTGACCACATAGACGTATTTGATTTTGTATAAAATGGAAGAGTCTTACACTATTTACATATATCTAATAGAACAAAGTGGTTGAATAAAATTCATATAACATCTCAATTTCTACCTTCATTAGGGAAAGAGGAAGTCAGTATTAATGAATGTTACATAATCCCAATTATATATTAAGGTGGGCATGGTATGGAGAAAGAGGAAGAATTCTGAAGCATAGACCCTCTAAAAGTTTCCAGCACTATATATTATATTAATCAGAGGCAGGAAACCCAAAATCTAACATGTACTGCATTCATGATTTTAACAATGGTTGTTCTTGGAGAAGGAATAAAAACGGGTAGTTGAATCCAAAGAACTGAAGTTAAGTGCTGCGACCAGGAAGATACAGAGGATGGAAAATGCAATGTAAAGAGGAGGGCCATTCAAACACTTCAGGATCTGGGGGAGGGATGTAACATTCAAGCAATGTAAAGACATGTTTTAGGAACTTCTGAGTAACTTGTTACATAGCTGTTCAAACAAATCTTATTCTTTAGGAATGCAGACTTAAGTGGAGGCTAAGCCCTCCCTAACAGTTGTGGTTGGCACTGCTTAGATGACACAGTGCTGTAGTCATTGAATTCGGAGGCTGAGGAAAGCAACTGTAGATTCCAAGGGCACTGAAATCTTACTCTCCCTTTCTTCTAACATTACTGTAGACTCAATGGTTGTTTTGAGATATATTCTTTATGGTTTCGGGCAATTAAAATGGAAACTGGGGAGAGGGCTTAGTGGGTACAAACACTTGGCCTGTATTTATGAGGATCTGAGGTTGGTTGCTGGAAACCTCATAAGGCTGGATGAGGTAGTGAGAATCTACACTTCTAGTACTAGATGGGAAGCAAAGACAAGAGACTCGCTGGAAGCCCTTACACCATTTAGCCTGATGTACATAGTCATCAAGAGATTCGGCATCAATACAAGTGGACAGTGAAGGCAAACATTAAAGACCATCTTTTGACATTCACTTTTATACACAAGAACATAAATATAGCACTCATACACAATACATCATAGAGACAAACATATTAAAACCATTATAAAGCAGCATGTAGCAGAGGATAGCCTGATTTGGCATCAATAAGAGGGGAGGCCCTTGTTCCTGTGAAGGCTTGATGCCCCAGCATAGGGGAATGCTAGAGCAGTGAGGAGGGAGTAGGTGGGTAGGTGAGCACCCTCATAGAAGCGGGGGGGGGGAGGGGCATGGGGTAGTAGTCTTGCAGAGGGAAAACATGGAAGGGGGATAACATTTGAAATGTAAATAAATAAAATAACCAATAAAATTTTTATAAAAAAGAAAAAACCATTATAACATAGATTAATAGAGGTGTGAGGTAGATAGACATATAGCTGATGCTTGAAAATGTCATAGTATATGTGAGTCGTCAACTTGAGAGACATAGAAGGTATTAGCAAATATTGTGGGGTGCACAGTGTGATGGTTAACATTTGTAGTAGTTTTATAACACTACTGTAAAATGTGTTATGTTTGCTTATGGAAAATATGATTTTCTTAGTTGGTTTCCTCAAATCACAGAAGAGAAAATTAAATAAAGTAAAAAAAAAATCAAAAGAATTTTATTTCATTTAAGGCAGTTACAGAGACTTAAGCATAAATAAAAGATTAAACATCCACAGCACATAAATCCTGTGATAATGCATAAAGCCAGGAATTGTGACAGACTACTTACACTTTCTACTGCTGTGAGATTCAGTGGACCTGTTTTCTGCTAACCTTCTCATCTTCAAGTTGCATGAGTTGTTTCTAGCTCTAACAGAGTTATTCCATGTAAAGCTCTATGTTCTGCCAGAAGAAATCTTCCTTGTGGTATGGAGGAAAGTCTGAAAGGAGCATAAACTATGATACATCTCACTATACATTTATAACTTTTGAAGCAGATAACTTCATAAAATATGAAGTCATGACTCATCATATGATATGGATGGAGATGGTAAAGAATAAAAGAACACATATCCTTTGATTCTCTGGTTTGTCCATTGCTAGCCAACCTCTGCAAATGTAAATTGCTGTCTACATCAGAATATGATGGCCTGTAACCAATGATGGTGATGAGATCTCTTTGAAAGGAGATAAATTTTCCTAAACTTAATTTATGATGATCCTCACAATTGCATGAACATACTAAAAACTACTGAATTGCTAACTTGGCATGGATGAGTTATATTGTATTGCATGTAAAATATATCTTGGTTTGTTTATTTGTAGGCAGAGTCTTCTTGAATATCCCAGATTAGCCTCAAGCTCACAAAGATCCTACTGTCTCGACATCCTGAAAAAAAAGGATTAAAAACATGTGACAGTACATCCAGCTTTGCCTGGTATATCTAAAATAAATCTTCAAACATAATTTCCACGTTCAATAAATCAGTCCTTGTGACATGTCCAATCAAAGTTTAGTATTACAAATTTAAGACTCTCAACTTATTATTGAATTTTCACCACCATCAAACTGTGCCTGGCATAAGTTGTACAATGAATAATCATCTGCTAAGTGGTGTATATTAAATTAGGACTAGGAAACCAGGTGGCTTCAAGCTTAAGGTCAGTTTAGACTCTTCTGTTTTACCAATCTTTTACTTTGCTATCTGTCAGCAGTCACCAGTTCAAGGAAAATAATATATTCACAGTTTTGTTAAACTAGGGTTGTTGGTTGCCCGTAGGTAACAATCCCAAACCCATGGCTGAGATTTTTGCGTGAAACATTGAATAAGCAACCCACGCTACCAACAGCATGGCACTGGCAGACAGGCAGGCCTGTTCTCAGCTGGGCAGATTCTCTGACTCAGAGATCCAAAATCTCTCAATCTGGCTAGCTAAGTTCCCATCTTCCATTCATACTCTGTTGCCATGCACGCCCCACGCTTCCAAATTCCTGTGGCTGGCTGGAGTGCCTGCTCTGCCGCCATACCTTTCTCTAGAACTCAGTTGAATTGCAGCATGAAGGAAAACACCACATAATCTTAGTTTAGAATCTACAGTTAACACAATCGCTGGGCGCAGAAACTAGCATCCTAATTTTGTAAGCTATTTAAGTTATAAATACTCCAGTGGCACATCTCAGTGGATCTGCCATCATGCTCTCTCCTGTCCAAAAGGAAATATCTTCCTCCTGCCTCCCCTCTTCCTCTCTGAGACTCAGAAGTCCCACCTAATCACCCAGTGATTGGTTCCTTGAAATCTTTATTCATTAGGGAAAGGTTCTGCCACAGAGATTGTAAGCATAAATAGAAGAATAAAAACAAGATTCAATAAGTATAATTTTGTGTGGCATTAATTTTACATACTATAATTTTTAATAAATATATTTGCTTCAGTAAGTAATATACTAATATTATATAGTAATGAAAAAAAATTGATAGCTAAGAGAAGAAAATATAAGAGCTAATCTAAAAAGTCTGCTTGAAATTGATGCATTGACTACAAAAATGAAATTTTCTTTTAGGCCAGTTCATTGAAATTGATTCACTCTGATTAATTGACTGTTTTGTGGGACAACTTAAAGTTGTTATACACATTAAGTAGTATTGAATACTCTAGCCTTACCATTTTACTCCAATACTGTCTTCTAAGAGAGAAATATGTTTTCCAATTTTTATAGAATGCAGTGAGACATGCTTCTAAAGATATAGAAGCTTTTTTCTTTTTAAATCAAAGTGTGCAAAGTCCATCTCCTCTGGCTGAAAATAGTAAATTGAGGCAAAAGAAAATTTACATAGTCTTTGTTCTTCCTTCTGTGATTCCTTTTCTTGGTTGCTTTAAAAAAAAAAATCACAAAGTCTGGCCAACAGCTGCTCATGCTGTGTTGGCATCCCATCCAGCCCCTATTGCCCCAGTAGAAGTTTTGTGGCAGATTTTACCCTGTCATCACAATATTGAGCTGTCAATGACTAGGTCTAATGTTTGTGGTTAACTACATCACAAAGACCTCATAGATGGAAAGTTTAAAGCATTGCCTTGCTAGCTTAGATATCAGAAGTGGTTATAGTACAGGAAGGCATATGCAAGAAGTGATGATTGACAATAAACTAATGCATAAATACTAATTTCAGGATGTTAGAAGCAAAAGAAAATTTTAAATAGCTCATGTTTTATGCTTTTTAAATTAGAAACTACAGTTGGTGTGTGTGGTGTGTGTGTATGCATGTGTGTGTGTATATGTGTGTGCATGTGTTTGTGTATGCACAAACATGAGTGCATTTGATTGCTTGCTTGATTGATCACACATGTATTTATATAATTATACAAGTGTATGTCAGAGAATTTCTTTCAGAAATCCTTTCTCTCTTTCCAATGTGTGGGTTCCAGGGATCAAACAGGTTGTCAGACATGATGGTACAGACTTTTACTAACTAAGCCATCTTTCCAGATCTTATGTTAATTTTAAATATTAGAATTTTATGGTTGATGTTTATAACTATATTGATTATGTGGAAATAGAGTAAAAGAAAACACTTATTAATTTAGAGTAAGATCATCCTGGTTGTATTCTGACACTGCTATACATTGCCTTTGGTTTTCAAGGAACATTTTGAGTACTCACTCAGTTGAACAAGAAAATATCATCCTGAGTGAGTTAACCTAGTCACAAAAGAACACACATGGTATGTACTAATGGATAAGTGGATATTAGCCAAAAAGTTAGGAATATCCATGATACAACTCACAGACCATATGCTCAAGAAGAGGGAAACCACATTGTGGGTGCTTTAGTCCTACTTGGAAGAGTGAACAAAATAATCACGGGAAGTAGAGGAGGGAGTGACCTGTGAGAAGGAGGGAAAAAGGGGGACAGGATCAGGTGTGGGAGGAGACAGAGAGAAGTACAAAGGGTCAGAAATTTGAACAGAGGTATGTAGCAGAGGATATGGGAAACTGGCAGTAGGCTCTAGAAAGTCCCAGATGCCAGGGATGCAAGAAGTTCCCAGGAGCCAATGGGAATGACACTAGCTGAAATACCCAACAGAGCAGAGAAAGAACCTGTAGAGACCATATCCAGGCATGGCTCCTGGTTGAAGGATAGGGCTGCCAATCCATGTCAAAAATATTAACCCAAAATTGCTCCTGTCTAAAGGAAATGCAGGGACAAAGACTGGAGCAGAGACTGAAGATCTCCAAATCTATTTTTATATTTTAAAATGAGTAGAAGAAACTGCTCAATAAACCAAATTTTTCTGTTGTATTTTTATGATACTAGAATGTATATTGAGCACAGAGATACCTGGTAAAAGTTCTTTTTGTTTTATAACAAACTTTGTGGACTTTTTCCGTGCAGTATCATAAGAAACTGCAATCCATTTGTAATTATCGCCATGGATATTTCCATTTAAATATCAATGTACATTAAGTTATTGTTAAAAGCCAGCAATATGTTTTATAGAGCTCAGTATGGTGAGGTGGAAGTGAGTACCTCAGAAGGCCCATGCTCAGGCATCCCCCATCCCCTGGTACCAGCCTCATCCTATGATCTAGAATAGAATAGAGTTTATATAGGGGCATGGGAAGGGGAGTTGAAAAGGGCTTAGAGGCAGAGAAAGACAGGAGAGAGAGAGAGAGAGAGAGAGAGAGAGAGAGAGAGAGAGAGAGAGAGAGAGATTGGAGACAACCATCTAGGAACAGGTGGACAGAGAGGAGGGGAAGGGGAGAGAGGGGGAGATTGGTTATGGAGAGAGAAGGGAGATCATAGAGTCAGACAGAGTAAGAGGGAGAGGGATAGGCCAAATAGTCTCCTTTGTAGCTAGCGAGGCTTACGTGGCTATTGCCAGGTAACTGTTGTGCAGAGCCTAGATTGAATGTGAACTTTCCTCCATTTTTGGTTTAATTTAATGAAGGAGAAACTAGAAAGGAGTGGTGGTTAAGCAGGCATAGTATTGTGATCTTTAGCTGCTTCCTACTGACTTCAGGGTAACATTTTTTCTGAGAAACCTAAGAAAATGTGGATGGGAATGGCAGTCAAGTCTGAAGAGAGTTGGCTGTTTTCTTGCTGTCCTGGATCTATGGAACCATCTGTGGGTGAGAAGGAGCAGGTCCAGTAGAGTGACTCTGTCTGTGAGAGTAGTTTGGAGCTCTGTGGATTGCTTCTCTGAAACTGTCCTGAATGTAGATTTTGAGTAAACGCCTGGATTTCGAAAGACACTTAAACACACATATATGTATTAGAGGCATAAAATAAAGATAATTAGGTTTGGGAGGAAAAACTTTCTCTTACATGTACATTTGAAACCCTTAAGTCTTGGTTATTGGAGTGAGAAGTGTCTCAATCCCACGGAACAGATTGTCAGGTGTACTTACCCAGATGGAGTTGGCTTGGTCCATGAGAGGTAGATATGAGTGTGATTCCTGGAGGTTATATGTTTATAAAAGAGATAAATTTATTAACAGCATGAATATTCTTTAAGGTGACCTTAGGGAAGATAAAAATCTTTCCTGGAGCAGAAGGAACAAAAAAGGCTTTTTCCGTTTGTCTAGGAGACTGAACATACACAGATTTAACATAATGAGAAACACCTTAAGTTTATATTTAAAAGACAATTAAAGGAAACTCATAAGTTTGATTACCTTGTGGATATTATAGTTGATCTTATAGTTTAGCACCAGAAACACCTTAAGTCTATGGTTAAACAATAACCAAAGAAAACTTAACTTTTTAACTATGATAGCTGATAGTGTAGATTTAGCATGAGAAACATTTTAACTCTATAGTTAGAAGCTAACCAAAGGAAACTTAATATTTGAACTTGTTATAATAGTTAGATATTACAGTGGAATGTTTTATTAGAGCTAGTCTAATTTATAAAAACTCCATTTGTTAGTTAGGGTTTTGAAACTTTAAATTCTCAATATAATAGTGGCCTAACAAGGGGAAGAAATATGAACTCTTCAGTCACTTGAAACTAAGTTTAGATAAGGAAGTACAGAAGGTTACATCTCTGAAAGGTTACATTTGAACTTGTACATCCTTTATCATGAAGCCTGTGAGCAAGGCAAACCTGTCTGTCATTTTGATAAGAGAGCTGGTAGTCTTAACTACCTAACAAATTGGCTAATGAGCTAATGGTGATAGATTACCTCAGGGTAAAGAGCAGTTTTCTACCTGTCCAGCTGTAGTTAGCGTAGTTGTCAATGTAATCAGAAATATGGGAAGAATAAATTATAATCCAGATGTCATATATTAATTAAAATGACAGAGGTTGGTCTATAGGCTACTACCTAAACAATTCTCCCAGGTTCCTGTGGTCTCCATCACAACTTGGGCAGAGGTAGTTAGACCCCAAAGATGAGAAGCATCTCCTCACTGGGTGGAACATGGGAGAAATGATTCACCTTGTCTTAGGCAGTTTGAGACATTTACTTCTCCTGGTGTCCTGGTTGCCCATAGTTTAGGCTGAGCCCTGGCAGTGGGCAAAGCAATGGAGCAGTGTTTCTCAGTAGTTCTAGGTAGAGTCTTGTAGCTGTGCCCATATCTTCTTGGAGGATTTATGTTTGGGGTAGTGGGGGGTGAGGAGGGGGAGGGGTTTAAGAGTCTCTGTCATAGTAAGCTTAAACACTTCACTTTATATTTATTGGGTTTCTGACAAGACTAAGGAGTGGGTGGGCAGGGGAGCAGGGTGGTGGGAGTGGGGAGGGAACTTTTGGAATAGCATTTGAAATGTAAATTAAGAAAATATCTAATAAAAAAATTGGAAAAAAAAGCCAGTATCTATTAAGCATATCGGAGTTAAACAAATTTGTTTATTTTTAATTATTTGTTCTCAATTGTATCTACCAAACAAAGAGGTTATACTACACCTTAATGACAGTAACAAAAATGAAGCTAAACATAACTTTAAGGCATTGATCATTCACATTTTTACTGTTGTAAATTGTAAAGTAATATTAAAATTATTTACTAAGGCAGGATAGAAATCACATGAAAATCTTATCTAATTTGAAGTATCTTTGTGTTACATGCAATTTTATAGACATGCTTGCTCTTTCTCGAGAGCTCTGCCCAGCTCCTGGCTAGGCTCTGAGATCAGCTGCCACACACAGTTCTGCCAATTGCCAGCTGGTGCTTTTTCCAAGAATGCCAAAGCTGAGATCGCTCTTCCAAACCCTCACGCCTTAGCCTCGCCAAGCCTCTAACAACTGCCCCAGCTGTACCCTTTCTTTACCCACCTTTGTTTCATGGATTGAAAACACTAGATAGTTTTAATATTTTAAAACTAGTCAGATAAATCAATAGCTGGGAGAAGAAATTCCTGCCCTAATCTTATCAACTTGTCTATTCTAACCATTCCCCTGTGATGGAGGTCACCGAGTTCAGCCCCCCAAAATCTTCCATGCTGGTTGCAGGTTGCATCCTCCTGTTCCAAAATGTTCCCTGAATTCCCTTTCTCTAGTCTTTTTTCCTTCTCCTGGGACCTGGATGTCCCAATTTTTCCCGTCACCCAGCACCTGGTTTCCATCTTTTTTTATTGACACCATCAAGAACCAATTAGGGAAACACCTCCCCTACATTTTTGGAAGCCTTAAGACAGGCTGTTCAAAAGTAAGATGGCAATGAAGTAGCAGCTACCCATAACAAAGATGGCTGATAGTCATGAGCCTGCCCTTAACCAAGATGTCACTGATGCTATAGCCAGCCATGTGACTGACCTTAGCTAAGATGGCACTGAAGCCATAGCTCCACCTGTGGAGGAAAGTCACCTGTTTATTATCATTTAGTTCCATGGAATGGCAGAAATGTGTATCAGCAGAGCTGGAAACAACCCAGATGTCCCTCAGTGAAAGAATGGATACAGAAAGTTTGGCACATTTATACAATGGAGTACTACTTAGCTATTAAAAGCAATGATTCCCATTTACTATGGGAATAGAAACACTGCTCAACATGTGGAGCCCTGAAACACAGGCCTGTTTATTAATTCATTTTTCTGTAGTAAAATTCAATTTTTCACAAATTATATTTCTAAAGAAATATAGTAAACATAAATTTGCAACAATTTTAAAGCTCCAACTTGTATATGACTCAAGGAAAAGTCAATAGTTATTTGACCGGTAGTGGTTTTTAGATGTAGGGAATCATTTTGAGTGGAAACCAAATGTCCGTCAATCAAGAATGGTGACCCATCGCGACGTTCCAAGTTAAAGAGAGTTCCAGGGGTTAGTTGTCCTTTACAGTGACCAGTTACTTTATTTGGTGAGTAGAAAAGATAAAGAATGTGTACGAAACTGATGTGTAGGAACTTCTAACCTTTTCATTTCTTGCAATAATTGAAATCCATCTACATCCCATTTGTTTAAATGGAGGCCATGCACACACACACACACACACACACACACACACACATACACACACTATTTTCTTTGTTTGTCTTTTTACTCAATGTTGACCATTGAAAACTGTCTTGCTTGATACGGTGGGTGCAAAAGTTAAAATGAGCTATCACTCAAAATGCCTCCTCCTAATGTGGTGCAAAATGAACTACACCAAGACCATGTCTTGATTTTCTGAGACCTAAGATGGATCCAGTTGAGGGAGTAAAAAAAAAGGAACACAATTTTATTGAAATAATTTAGACACCTGTGTAGCAACAACAAATTGGTTTAATAGACCTGTAGTGTTTATGCTCACCCTTGGAGTAGACTTTTACCATTTTCCTGACACTAAGATGCAGTCACATAATCCTTTCTGCATATTCCTGTGCACATTATTCTTCATTTTAATAAGAAGGACATGACTGCTGAATATTTGTACATACTTGTCATTACGCAGTATTTATTTTAAAGTTGGTGTACTTTTTAAAAATGTTCACATGTCTGCACCTCAACTTGTGGTTAAGTCATGTAAGTAGCACTCCAGTGACTGTTGCAGCCTTGTACATAGAATGTTTTCAAGTAAATGGAATTCCAGTTGAGGAAGAATGGGGGGAGGACAGATTAGTCCTGTAACAAACACCAACTGATGTAAATCAAATTCATTCTGGTGATGGTATTGAACACTTTAAATAAAACATTTGCTTTACATATGCTGTTGAGGGTGCTGTCTGAGAGATGTCTCCATTTGCATTCCCAAGCCTACCTCTGTTCATGCTGTGAAGTGGCTTATTTATCATTTCCTGACAATAGCTCCTCTTCCCTTCCTTCCTTATGATAGGAATGAGTTTCTAGTTTTACCACATTTCTGTTGGTAGAACGTATCTCTGAAATCTAGAAAGATTTTTGCTTTTATGATTAACAGTTGCAAGGGTTCTTTGTGCTTTACCAAATTAAAAAAACAAACAAAACCTAAGACCTACAAGTAATACTTACCCCTTGTATGACTAATGTGGGTGCTAAAAACAAATTTTCTAGACACTACAATGCCATGTGGTTTTAGAAATTTCTTGTAAACTGAATCTTTAAGGTGAAAAAAAATCATGCACTGTACAATAAATTGCAAATATTCCAAAAAACATTTAAAAAATATAAAAAACAATGATTCATGAAATTCACAGGCAAATGGGATGGAACTATAAAATATCATGCTGACTGAGTTAGCCCAGACACAAAAGAACACACATGGTATGTACTCACTGATAATTGGGTATTATCCCAAAAGCTCAGAGTACCCACGAAACAACCCACAAACCATATGAAATGTAAGAAGAAGGAAGACTAAAGTGTGGATGCTTCAATTCTATATAGAAGGGGGAAGAAAATAATCATGGGAGATAAAGGGAGGGTCCTGAAACAGAGAGGAGAAGGGGAGGGAAAATGGGGATGGGACAGAATCAGATATAGGAAGGGACAGGAGAAAAGTATAGAGGGTAAGGAATGGAAATATGTAGCAGTGAGAGATGGAAAATTGGGGGTACCTCTCCCCTCCAAAGGAATCTTTCCACTTTTTGGATTGCTGGTGAGAATTGTAAATTCTTTTTTTCTTTTCTTTTCTTTTCAAAGCACCATTTAGCAGCCATTCAGAGTTATTACAGTGTGAGTTTTGGGGCCAAATTTAGTGTGTGAATTTGGAAGTTTTAAGACCAGGAGGCATCACAGTAGGGAGTCAGGAATTAACAATGAACACATTTCCTTATGAGTGAGAGTAGAAGTTATTATTTACCCCCACCAGTGTCCCAAATATAAATTAATAACTAGCAATGGCAGCAGCCAAGCCAGTTCACTAGATCATCATATGATGAACTGGGGACTGAGCTGGGGCCAGTTCCTGAGAGGTGGGTAGAACAATTTACCTAGGCCTAGATTTCCCAGCAATGAGAAAGGGAAAGAACTTATCTCAAGGAGAGAGAAAGAGCATAGCCAAGGGAAGATACGCTAGAATGAAGGGCCAGCAAGAAGGCCATCATGACTGTGAATACCTCTGTCCTCAAGGACACGAGAAGGTGACTACTAGCTCAACAGACCTCCCTTGGGACCAGGGACTGTTTATACCGACCAGTGCAAGGGAAGCTTACCAATTTGCCAGTGTTGGGATGGTGTACTGGCTAGTTTTGTGTCAACTTGACACAGCTGGAGTTATCACAGAGAAAGGAGCTTCAGTTGGGGAAATGCTTCCATGAGATCCAACTTTAAGGCATTTTCTCAATTAGTAATCAAGAGGAAAAGGCCCCTTGTGGGTGGGATCATCTCTGGGCTGGTAGTCTTGGGTTCTATAAGAGAGCAGGCTGAGCAAGCCAGAGGAAGCAAGCCAGCAAAGAACGTCCCTCCATGGTCTCTGCATCAGCTCCTGCTTCCTGACCTGCTTGAGTTCCAGTCCTGACTTCCTTGGTGATGAACAGCAACCTGGAAGTGTAAGCCGAGTAAATCCTTTCCTCCCCAAGTGCTTCTTGGTCATGATGTTTGTGCAGGAATAGAAACCCTGACTAAGACAGATGGAAAGCTCTAGCAATTCAATGGCTCGACAGTCCATGTGGCAAAAGAAAACATGAACCTGTGAGTTTGTAAATTCAAGTCATGACACAAAATGTTGTGGTTTTTTGTTTTGTTTTGTGTTTGTGTTTTGTTGTTGTTTGTTGGTATTCTGTTGTTTTGCCAAGGATATGTTTTATAGAGCCAGAAATGCTGTGGTGGAAGGGGGTAAGTCAGTGGACACATACTGAGGCATCCCTTCTCCCACTCTGCCATAGACCAGCAATAAGACCGGTCTAGGTCTAGTATACAACAGAGTGTATTTTGGGGCATGGGAAGGGGAGTAGAGAAGGTAGTAGAGGCAGAGAAAGGGAGGTGACGGAGAAGGACAGGGAGAGAGAAAAAAGAAGAAGCCAGCCAGAACGCATGGTAAGAGAGGGCAGAGGGGAAAGAGGAGAGAGGGAGAAAGGAATGAGAGAAAGAGAGAGGTGGGACAAAGAGTCAGAGAGATTAGGAGAGAGAGGGAGAGGCCAAGCAGTCCCTAGGTAGGTGTTGGGTGGAGCCTAGAAGAATGCAACAGTTATAATTAACAAGAAATGTAATTTCAGAACCAAAATGAGGATAAAATGAGAGTGATGGATAGCTTTAGTACCAAATCAGTGTACCATGCAAGTGAATTGATTCCCCACCAGTTCACTTAGAACTTCTCCAATTAATCTAAATGTGCAATGAAGTTTAGAAAAGACTCTTTGAATCCAGGATATAATATACAAGGAATCTGGATGTACATGTTTTAGGTGAAGGGAGTTTAAATTATGCATAATTGTTCTATTACTTTAGAAAATAATGAAAAATGATGCCACTGAAGTGGATTAATTAAACCAATGTGAACATCAGAATAAACCTGTGATGTGATCTGGTTTGGCTCAACACTGAACACCTGTATTAATCTAATTCCATTTAGTGTCCTGAGTATAGGGGAAAGGTAAGATGTTGGTTCCTTTTTCTGTTGCTGTAATAAAAACAGTCTGACACAAGCAGCTTAAGGGAGAGAATGTCTGCTCTGGCTCAAAGTTTAGGAAGCAGAGAAGAAGTGTTGCTGATGCTCAGCTTCCTTTATCTTATGCTGTCCACAACACCCAGGAACTGATATTCCCCTTACATCTCCATTTGAATTAATCAACATAATTTCTTACAGGCATGCCCAGAAACTAAATTAATCTAGAAAATCCTTGACAATACACAGAGGCTTCTCTCCTAGATAAAAGATTGACAGGATAAAGATAGAGCAGAGACTGAGGGAACAGCCAACAATGACTGCCTCCACTTGAGATCCATCCCATGTTAGAGAGTCAAACTGTGACACTATTAATTCTAATCTGCTATGTTTGCAGACAGGAGCCTTGTATAACTGTCTCCTGAGAGGCTTCATCCAGCACGAGATAATAACAGATGCAGAGATCTAGAGCCAAACATCAGGCAGAGCTCAGCAGTCTTGTGGAAGAGTTGGGAATAGGATGAGGCTAGGCAGATGGGTCAAGGTTACTATAAGAAGATCCACATATTCAAATAACCTGGGCCCATGACTGTTCACAGAGACTGAACCACCAACCAAAGATCATGTAGGGGCTGGACCTAGGCCTCTACACATTTGTACCAGATGTGCAGTTTGTCTTTTGTGACGGTTTGTATATTCTTGGGCCAGCGAGTGGCACCATTTGGATGTGTGGCCTTGTTGAAATAGGTGTGACCTGGTTGGAGTAGGTGTGTCACTGTGGGTGTGGGCTTAAGATCCTCACCCTAGTTGCCTGGAAGTCAGTCTTCCACTAACAACTTTTGCATGAAGATATAGAACTCTCAGCTCTGCCTGTGCCATGCCTGCCTGGATACTACCATGCTCCCACCTTGATGAAAATGGACTGAACCTCTGAAGCTGTAAGCAAGCCCCAATTAAATGTTGTTTTTATAATACTTGCCTTGGTCACGGTGTCTGTTCACAGTAGTGACACCCTACCTAAGACAGTCTTCATGCAGGTCCCCTAACAAAATGGGCTATCTCTGATTCTTGCCTGTTATTGGATTTCCTTCCCCTAGCTGGACTCCCTGGTCTGGCCTTGGTGGTGAGCATGTGATTAGTCTTATTGTGATTGGATATCTAGAGCAGAATGGTACCCAAGGTTCCCTTCTCTGAGGAGAAGAAGAGAGGGTAAGGACAGGACTGGGAGGAGAGGAAGGAACAGAGCTATGATTGTATTGAAAAGTGCAATAACTTTTGGGAGTCACTTATGTAGACTATCATATAATCTGCAAATAGTGATATCTTGAGCTCCTCTCTTCCAATTTGTATCCCTTTGATCTCTTTTTGTTTTCTAATTGCTCTGAATAGAACTTCAAGTACTATAACTATATTGAACATGTAGGGAGAGAGTGGGCAGCCTTATCTTATCCCTGATTTTAATGGGATTGCTTTGAGTTTCTCCCTATTTAGTTTGATATTGGCTATTGGTTTGCTGTATATTGCTTTTATTATATTTAGGTATGCACCTTGAATTTCTGATCTCTCCAATAGTTTTAACATGAATGGGTGTTGTGTTTTTGCAAATCTACTGAGATGATCATGTGGTTGTTTAAACGTGAGGTTCTCAGGACCCAATGGGATTGACTTTAGCCACAATGCACAGAGAATGAGGAGATAGAACCTTTGGAGACCACTTTAAGTAGATAGGCAAGGCCCCTAGTTGAGGTATCTGGCCATCCATCCATCTCAAAGTTTTTTAACCCAGAAATGTTCTTGTCCAAAGGAAGAACAAGAACATAAAATGGAACAGATACTGAAGAAAGGGCCAACCAAGAACAGCCCCACCTGGGGATCCATCATGTCTGCAGACACCAAACCCAACACTGTTGCTGTAGTCAAGAGGTGCTCTCTGACAGGAACCAAGTGCTTAGGAGGTCTGGCCAGCAACTGACCAATGCAGATATGGATGCTTGAAGCCAACCATCAGACTGAACTAAGGGGACCTGGTGGGTGAGCTGGCAGAAGGACCGGAGGAGCAGAGGGGGATTGCAGCCCATAGGAAGAACAACATAGACTGGCCTGACTACCCAGTTCACCCAAAATCTAGAGCACCAACCAAGGAGTATACCTGGAGAGATCCATGGCTCCAGATACATATGTAGCAGAGAATGGTCTTGCCTGATAGCAGCTGGAGGGGAGGCCCTTGGTCCCCAGAGAGATTTGTGGTTGGGTGTGGGAGTACTCTCAAACAGGCAAAGGGGAGGGGGAGGACAGAAGTGGAATAGGGGCTTGGTGGAGGGGGAGTTGGTAGAGAGGGTAACTGAGAAGTGGAATATCATTTGAGATGAAAATGAATGGAATGATTAATAAAAAAAATAATTAAGAAAAACAACAGCCTGTCACCTTGAACATTGCCTAACACAATTAGTTATTCTTTACTACTGCTATAAAATGTCTGATAAAGCTATGGGATGAAGGATTTCTTTGTTATATTTGGAAAAGATACATTTCATCATGACAAAGAATACATTGCATCCTTGGTAGAGGAGCTAGAGTCAACTAGTCACAGGGCATCTGCAAACAGGAAGCAAAGAGTCAGAAATGCTTAACATATTCTTTCATTTATTGAGTCTGGAACTCCAGTCCATGGAATGGTGTTTCCACCTCAATCAATCTCATACAGGCAAACTCTTATATGCAGGCCCAGTGGTTTGTTGCTTAGATGATTTTACATCCCACCAAATTTATAATCTAGAATAATTACCACAACTATTATCTGTGCTAAGAACTGAAAGAAATATTCCAACCAGCAGAGTTCATTAGCATATTGCAGTCTTTATATGTGCAATGTTATCTTTGGTATGTACCCAATAAAACCAGTAGCAAGTATCTATAATAATTAAATGAATTCCATTCTAAAAATTAAAAAAAAACAATATTTGTACCAATGTATAAGTAGCAAAGGCATTTACTTTACAAACTCTATAACTTTTTACCCACCTATTCTTGTGAATCATGTAGTTTTGTTAAGCATGTGGTCCACTAACCAATAACAGCATCTGGGAATTGCTTATAAATAGAGATTGGTGGGTCATATTTCTGATGCACTGATATAAATCCATGTTTTAATTTCATCTCCTGGTGTTTTACTTGTTTATCTAAATATGCGATACATTGACATAAAAAATCTTATAGTTACTAGTCAGTGTCCCAGTTTCATCCAGTCCAGAAGACAATGACTTTAAAGTAATTTATTTACCATCCTTTCTTATTTCCTTTTATATCATGGTATTAATGATTACCCATCAGGTAAACAAACTTGAAGTGTTCAATAAATGATTATTCATATACAAAGTAAAATCTAACAAGAACACTACACTGTAGAATACTATACATAAATTTTATTGCTATCTATTGATTAGAGTCATTAGAAAACAAAAAAAATCATTATACAATAAATACAAAGAAACTTCCCCCAGAGTATAAATATTTACACAATAATTTGTAGCATTAAGGAAGGAAATAGAAATTGAATATTCTAATGTCAACATGACAGGGATATTAATTCTAATAGAAATTGATCTAAGATGATCTTGAACACTCCAGCAGACTGCATAGTCAAAGACTCAGATGATTCTACTATGGAAGTTCAAATTCGAAGGTTATCTTAAAGAACAAAAGTGGAGGTCTGGCAAGTGAAAGATTAAGATATTCTACAATGAGGATATCATTGAATTGTCAATGTAGAAAAATGTGTCAATGTAGAAAAATATAAAATCCATGGAAAATATCTGACTTATGGCAGAGGTAACACTGGGAAGTAGTAGCATATTTTGTTTTAACTGGGAACACTGGATATGAAATAAGAGGCAAGTGGCTCTCTTATATTTCATCAGCTGCAAAGGAATGTGAGAGATTGTCTTCAAGACCTGAGGACAAATTAAAAGAATAAAAAAGATTATCGAACCTAAGATATGTTTAAAAAATTTACTAAAACAATATTGGAAAATAATACTTATTAAAGTCATGTTATAATAAAGAAATGCCATGCTATATCTGCAGTCTGTATGGAACTTAGTCTAGCACAAGAACCATTTCTCTGCTTGATATTTTAAAAGAGGTAAATGAATGCATAAGCTTATTTCAAGGGTGGTTTTCTAAATAGTTAATAAACATATTTAGTGTGGTAAGCCTTGTAAGTCATCAGCAATATGCAGATTAAAATCACAATGAGACAATTCTACACGCTTACCAGAAAGCTTACAATAGAAAAAGCTGAGCTGTCAAACACTAGTAAAAGTGCAGCCTTGGATCTCACAGCATACTCAAAATGGAAATGAACACAATCACAGTGTAAAGACTTTACAATAAGACATGATATGGTCCAGCATCCTATTCATGATATCTTACCCACAGGTAAATAATTTTGTCTTCAAAGGAGATAAAATTTAAGTTTAGGGTTTCTGAAACATATTTCATATGAGAATGTTGTCAGAATTTACAGTCGACTCAATTTGAATCAACTCCCTGCTGGGAAATGATGTTGTAGGTTTATAAAAACCAAAACAAAAAAACTATAGAAATGTCTAACTAGACAACTAATGCCAGTGAAAATGTGAAAGTGAATACTGATGACTATAATTCCTCTTGCTTAATATTTTCATTCTCACCACTGAATACTCTTAAGTAAGCAAGATGCTAAACCTGTAATAAAAATCACTGGCCAGCAGAGAAAATGTCAGAAAACTTGCTAGTGGCTCTTTAACAAGCCTATTGAAGGCAGTACTTAAGAGATTACTTAAACTAGGTTTTGGAAGTTCATACATTATCATGACCAAGGTTGAGCTTGTGGAAATAGTCTGTCTGAACCTTTCAAAGTATCACAGCCTTTACCCAGGCTACAAAGAATTCCCACAAAGATCCAAGGAATGTGAGCTTCCAACTGAAAAACAAATCATACAACCTTCTGAGTCGGGCAGATTGACTTTCAGAAATTGCCACAGCAGTTACTAGACAGAAAGAGAGACAGAGAGATCCACTATCCAGGGGACCTGACTGAATGCCTGCGCTTTGTGAAGCTTCTGTCAAGTGGTCACTAGATGGGAAAACCAGAATTTTCAGCATCTCTGAAGCTCTGTGAACTTCTGGAATCGCTACCATGACTCGTAAAATACAGAATTGAAAGAGTACTCCATTTCTGGTTACCAAAGTATTGCAAATGTTGAATAAAGATGTGTCATGCCTACCTCTAGTTCGTACCTTTATTGTATACTTGAAGGCTGACTGGCCATTTGACTCTTTTTTAATAAGATCTTCTAGTGCTCTGAAATATTGTTTTTACTTCTTTCTTTCCTTCCATCTATTTTCCTTTTCATCTCTCCCTACTTTTTTACAATATCTTTCCTAATCCATTTTACCTACTAACATTGCAGTAACAGTAGTGCTCAAAGACTTGGTTGAATCTTATATATTTGATGGTCTGTTTTATAATCGGTGGAAAGAACCCAAATCTAAATGAGCTAGTAAATTTATCACATACAAAACAAAACAAGAGAAATATATTTTGCTAATATGATACTTAGAGAATTATTAAAACTGTAAAAATATTAAAGGTATTTTTATATAGCTCTGCTAAAGCTAATGATTATTTGCATGAGCAAATTGCAAACTCAAAAGAAGAAATCTTGTGAACTAAAACTATAGTTTTGGGTTTTTGCCAAACATATGTTACATTTTAGAAGCATTTTGGTGCTGTTTGAATTCAAACTGATTTAAAACATCATCTTAGTTTGTCTTTGTAATTGGCTTGAGCTGTGTGAAATTTGGCCAACGATTAAAATAGTGGGGAAAATAGTAAAGTTAGAACAGTGTTTACTTTTTTCTGTTTTGTTGCTTTTATTGTATTTATGTATTTGTTGGGGTCATGCACACAGAGGTTAGTTAGGGGACAACTTATAGCAATAATTCGCTCTCTCCTAACTGGGTCCTGGGGATAAAGTTCAAATTGTCATACCTTCTAAAAAACAAAACCAGCCCTACCCGCTGAGTCATTTCACCAGCCTTGTTTATCTGAGACACACTTTATTTACATACATTTAAATATATAGTATTCATATATTATATATAAATTAAATTTATTAGATTGGCTTATAGGATGTGTTCTGGGTAGTCCAACAATGGCCCTCAAGCAGGAGAGCCAAAACTCTTAGTAGCTGCTAGTCCAGGAGGCTGAATGTTTCAGCAGCCCTTATTTGTCCCGAGAGCTGCTAGCTTCAGTCTGTGTTGGCAGGCGGAAGAAGCTGATTCTAATAGTAATGAGGGAATGCAGTAGTGGCCCCAGCAAACTGGTGGAACTTGGGAGCAGAGTGCAAGCAGCAGAAGGCCAAGCCTTCAGGATCATTGCATCTGAGCTACCATCAGAAGGTGTGGCCCAGGTTTGGGAGGGGCAGTGTTCCCAGGTCAAATAATCGTATCCAGAAAATCCCTCAAAAGAGTGCTTAGCAGCTTGCTATTTTGTGGAGTCCAGATCCAGCCAAGTCGATTATGAAGATTTACCATCACTCACAGTCTCACATTTCAGTCTAGGCTGTCCTAGAACTTATGGCAAACTGCCTCCTTATTCTCCTCAGTGCTAGAATAACAGACATGAGCCACCACACCCAGTAGTTTAGTCTACTGTAGAAAAGAAAGAAAAATGTGAAAACATCCCCTGTTAACTTGCTTCTTTGTTGTTTCAAAACACCACAAGTGCTCACCATTGCTACATAATTTTGGCCTGAATATGCAAAAAAAAAGTATAAAAAGTCCTTGAAAATTCCAATGTTATGCACTGTACTGTGCCAAGACAACATTTCATATCCAAATTCATGTCCAGCTGTCATCTGTTATGTCTGCCATCCTCTCTCAGAACAACAATAACTTACATTGAACACCTAAGAAGGGAGAAACACAATGACAGGAGTTGATTGTGTGATTTCCCATCTTCTAATGCCATTAACAATATGGAAATAGTCGTTTGGTTACAATGAACAAAAGCAGAGCGAATGTCTTAATATTTTTCTAAAATGAGTGCTAAAGCTATCTGCTTTTATTAGATTTTCATGAGATATTCAGTCGGATGACATTTTCAGCCCATTTTTGGAATGTTGTTAATTCCAGATTTGCTTGTGTGGAATGCATGATTAGCAACATCCCTGAAAGGATAGGAAAAATACTTTTTACCCGTATGTTATTGTTAAAAGAGCAGCAGATGGTTCATTTGAGAATTTGCAATCCAGTGAGCTAAGGCACTCACCACTTCCTCCCTCAATAATTTATTTATCAATACCTTAGTATTGGAGACCAATAAATGTTGATTTATTATAATACAATATTGAATGATGTTTCTGTAAAAATATAACTGGTGTTATCTTACTATGTTGTCAACAATGTGGGGTCTTCTACACTCGTCCTCTCTGTGATGGAGTTGGTATTTTTCAATCTGAGAGATTAAGCTTTATGTTTGTTTTTTTTTTTTTCAAAATTCATCATTTATTTAATTTTTCAAAATATTTTTTATTTGGAACAGAAGTGAAGTAGCGACTAAGGGAAAAATCAGTGCATCAAGCTGAAGAGACCATGGTGTTCTGCTGCTTATTTGGCCACAGCTTAGCTTCTGATCCAGTTGGAGACTGTGGAGAGTGAGCTGTGGTAGACTCATTAAGGAGGATTATAGCAATCCAACTTGGAAAATGGGATATAGCTTCCTTGCCAGCTGGAGATGAAAGACACTTCTAGTTCTTATGGCAATCAAAGTTCAGAAACAGTAAACCAAACCAAAAGTAGAGTTCTGGTAGACTACTTTGCCCCTGGAAACTGGTAGACAAACGTTCCTTTTGCTGGAAAGCCTGCATCTTTTGATAGTTTAGCAAATGATTTTCCCTTAGCAAATGTTAGCACATCACTTTCTTTGCCCAGATAAAGCTTGGTCCAGTTGACGTCCATCCACATTTCTACAGCCTCTTGGTCTGTTAGTAAAGTCTTCCCATCACAGGAAGGGCACATATTTCTGCTAAAATGTTTCCTTTTGTATTCTTCTTACATACTGTACCTCAGTCTTTGACATTGCTTAAATAATTGGCTTTTAGAAGCACTTTATACCATATTATATGTATACCACACATATATATGCCATATACATTTTATAACACTAGTTATCCTTTTTTAACATTGTTGAATTTTATTTTTTATCACTTTATATTTGAGTTCTTGATGTCTGCTTTAAAAATCTATTTATTCATATTTATTTTATGTGAAGTATGATCATCTTTTTGTATGCATGTGCTTTTTGTGCATGCCTGATGTCTGTGATGGTCAGAAGAAAGCATCAGATATTCTAGAATGTTGAGACAAGCAGTTGTGAACCACCATGTGGGTACTGAGACACAAACCACAGTTCTCTGTAAGAGCATCAAGTGCTCTTAACCATTGAGTTATCTCCCCATCCCATTCTTTTTGTGTTTATTTGAATTCTTTGCTCCAATATACTTTTCAATGTGATACAGCCCTTGAATATAAAGATAATATTCATTACAATTTATGAAGTGCCTTAATTTTATATAACAACCATATTGTAGTATTCCTTAACAAATTAATACGTGAATTACTTCATGTGTGCCTTTTGTGAGAAGAGAGTCATAGACAAATTCCACTGAATCTCCTATGGTAACATTTGACCATTTCTTAAAACTATTTATTATTAGTATGTTTAGATAAAGTCAACTTTTCACTGGGATTTTTTAGATTGTCTCTCTTTAGGATGTTCATATAAAATTCAAAGGGTAACTGATAACATTTTTCAAGTTGACATTGTTAAAACAGGCTGACACATAGAAAGCACTAGACATGTGTATATTAAATAAGGTAGATCAATGACTACTGTTTTTTGTACTTTTGATAAATAATCAGTTCAAGCTTTTGATTCTGATTTATGAATATTCTTCATTATAATCATGAATAAAAATAAAAACATAATATTTAAGACATACTAGACTTTGCATTATAAAAAGGTGAGCAATCTTACTATATGCTTAATTTTAATCTATTTTTAGTAAATGTACATTCAACTTAAATTATTTTAGTGTTAAATCTAAACTATTCTCTCCTCATTAAATGAATTTTTTATTTCATTTTAGATCATATTGTTGTTAAATAAACATTTACAGCACATCACCTTATTATTATCACAGATAGTTTATACTCTCATTCTATGTCTCCTGGCTTTGGATCCAGCCTCATCTACACCCCATCTTTGTACTTTTACTTTCAAACCATTTTACTTCAACAAAGTAACACATTGGTAACTTTTACTCAGCCATGGATATTATTTCATTTAGTATTCTTGTTTACAGGTACAGTGTTAATTATGCAGAAGAGGTGATCAAACAAGTTGTCTCTGCAGGGAGCACTCTTCTAAGATATTTAAAACTGCATGTGGTAGGAAAGGATGCCCATTATGAACAGATTGAATGACCACCGAGGGAAATCAACAGATAAATGCACTTCCCACAAAGCAAGAGGAGCTGAGTACTGGAGAGGAAAAAAAACAACTTCTATTTATTTGTTTGTTTATTTATTTATTTGTTTTCATTTTTTTCACTTTACAATCCTGTATCAGTCCCTCTTTTCCTCTCAGTAAGCCCTTACACAGATCTTACCCGCTTCTCTATTTCCTTTCTCCTCTGCAAGAGGGAGGCCCAAAGTCCTCCTCCACTTGCACACCTTGGTATACATGTGGTGGTATATGTGCTAGACTGTCTTATGCTTGCCCCCTTATCTTTCTTTCTTTATATATGCAAGAGGACACAAACACAAACACACAAATATGTGCATAATTCATTTATAGCCAGATAAAGAATCATATTTAACTCCTAATCAGTATGTATAGAATTTAATTCTACATACCTACACACATATGTGTGTGTATTTATTTATAGTAAGTTAAAGAAAGTATCATATTTAACTGTTAATCAATACATGCAGAATTTATTTAATAAGGCCCTTAAATAATTTTTCTTTGTAGTGAAATCTATAATGAAGAATTCCATTAGGTATTTGTTATAAATAAATTTGTTTTATTCAGTGTAGGCTGAGTAAATCAGCCACACAATGTTATGAATTGTCAATGTTTATTCTTCTTTGGATTTTTCTCAGATGCAACATGCAACCACGGAAGCATTCCATTAAAAGCCTTTGTCTGAACTAGGTGGGCATAATTCCATTAACATGATACCTCTAGATAGCTTTCCTCCCTAAAATAAAGGCAATAATCTTAAAGGGCCTCAAATTGCTTTAATTTAATAAAGTATGTGTGTATTGGAAATAAATGAGTGGTTTGAATGTGGCCAAATATTTTTCTTTAAGTGCCAAACTTGAATGAGGAAAAACTCAACTTCAAAGTCAAATTAGTAGATCCTAGATTAAAGAAAGAATGTGGGCTAAGATTAATATCTTTGAAAAGGAATGACAATTCTGTAGAAGGAGAATCAGAAGACTGACAACTATGTGTTTTGTGCTTTGTAAATTTAATGAGCAGGGGAGAGATCAGAGCATTGCCATACAGCTGGAATATAATTGAAATGAAACATCAGAGAAATACTCCAGAGGTTTCTGTCTTGAATGACACTTACCACTGAACTAAGAACATATGCCATGAACTGTTAAGAATGAATCAACCAAAGTTTTCCTTGTCCTAAATGCAGCAATGTAAGTAGTGAAGGGTTATTCTGGCTCTGCTCATTGTTAGAAGGTACCGTCCTTCATGCAAAGGAAAGCCAAGCAACAGGGGCAAGAGACAGCTGGGCCCATGACAGCCACAGTCAGGAAGCAGAGAGAGGTAAAAGGTGATGCCCAGCTTGTTTTCTCATTCTTTATTATTATTTTTTTTAATTAGACATTCTCTTGATTTACAGTTCAAATGTTTTCCCCTTTCCAGGTCTCCCTTCTGGAACCCCCCCCATCCCATTCCCCCTCCCCTGCCTCTTTGAGGCTGCTCCCCCACTCACCCATCCACTGGTGCATTTATGCCCTGGCATTCCCCTACACTGAGGAATTGAACCCACTAAGGCCCAAGGGCTGCTCCTCCCATTGATATCCAACAAGACCATCCTCTGCAATAAATGCAGCAGGAGCCATTGGTCTCTCCATGTGTACTCTTTGGTTGGTAGTCCATTCCCTGGGAGTTCTGGGGTTCTGGCTGGTGAACACTGTTGCTCCCCACATGGGGCTGCTCGACAACCACAGCACATGGGATAGTGTTGTCTACTTCTTTGGCAAATTTTCCATCTTCAGTTAAACTGCTTTAGGACCACCCCTGTAGACGCCCAAAAGATGTGTGTTTCCAAAGTGATTCCAGTCAAGTCAAGTTGACAGTAAAGATTAGTCATCCTGGGTATAAATATATTATATAATTACATATTAATGTTAATTATTACAAATATATAACACTTACTCGATGAACAGGAGACATGGTGATATAAATATAGGCAGTTTCATATCAGATACTCGATTTTTCTGACAGGGGTCAGGGAGTCACAAAGGAAAAGCTTCAGGTAGAGACAAAAAGAGGTGATGACCAAGGATCATAACAGGTGATGACCCATTACTAGCATTTCAGCTTTAGGGTTCCATTGCTCTCAGTCTGTCTGTGCTAAATGTCCTGTAGATAACCTTTGCTGCTTCCAAAAAGTTCTCAATTGTCCACTCAACGTTCTCCCTAATAGAAACTCAAATTAAGATTCCTAAGTAAAAGGATATTATTATACATGTGATATGTGTGTGTGTGTGTGTGTGTGTGTGTGTGTGTGTGTGCGTGTGTGTGACTAACACTGCAATAAGCTGAAGCCTTCATTTTGACAAATGAAAGCAATGATTCCAGTCTGACTGTCTGTTTAGTCTACTACTAGTTTTTGGAGCAAGCGTTTCAGGAACATGTGTCAATTATTAGCCAGAAAACCACTAAATGCCTGAATCATGGAGCTTTTAGAGATACTAGAGCTACTAGTTACTGTAACTAATATCAATTGTGGTTCCATGTTCTGACTTGCTGTTGGAGTGTGAGAATGCAGCTCAGGCAGACAAAAGGCAGAGGCGTTAGGCTATGAATGTAGCCTAAGATGGGGGCCCTAGCCCAGGTGAGAAACAATGCGGGCGTGGGCCAAAGCTGGGGTTCTTTAACTCCCAGATGTCCAGATGCTGCTGGGGACTGCTGCCAGGAGTCTGGAATGGGGGCTGCAAGCCTGGGATTAGTTATGTGCGGAGACCAGTGTAAGGGAATCCAGTTTAGCTCAGGAGTGAGTGTCCTTGTCGGCAGTGTGGAGGAGCCTTCTGCAGGAGACACAGGCAGGGTGGCTCTGTACCATGAAGGAGAACCATGAAGTGGTTCTTGATGAGAGAGATAGTCCTTCCTTCTCCAAACTGTTTATTAATAGTGGAAAGTGGTCTGTTCTCTGTGCTATGTGACTAGTGGTCACACTCCTCATGTGGGGTGTCATGGTCACGTGCTCCAAGACAGGAACTGGTCAGGGGGTAGATGAAACGCCTACCATTCTTAGATATGAGAATTTACTGGGGTTTCTATGTCCAGTCAGCCTTCCCCGTTTTTGTCTGGTGATAAGGTTCCACTTGCCCCACAAACAATATTTTTCCATTAATTTATTTATTCACTCTACAGGCCAATCGCAGATTCACTTTCCTCTCAGTCTCTTTCTCAGATAGCTTCTCGCCATACCTCCCTTTTCCTTTGAAACACAAGAGGCACCCACTGGGTACCAGCCCATCCTAATGCCTCAAGTCACTGTAGTACTAGGTACATCCTCTCCCAGTGAGGCCAAACAAGGCAGCCCAGTTAGGGGAAGTGGATCTTTAAGCAGACAACAGAGTCAGGGACAGCCCTGGCTCCAGGGGAACCTATATGAAGACAAAGAAGCAGCACATACTACATATGGGGCATGGATGGGGGGAGGGTGTGGTTAGTCCAGCCCGTGTGTACTCTTTGGTTGTTGGTTCAGTCTCTGGGAATACGGATTAGTTTATTCTCTTGGTCTTCTTGTGGAGTCCCTATCCCTTTGGAGGCCTCTCCCTCTCCCAATCCTTTTGCCAACCCTTCCACAAGGCTTTGCAAAGTTCTGAGTTTCCTCTAATGTTTGGCTGAGGGTCTCTCTCTGCATCTGTTTCAGTCAGTTGCTCGGTGAAATCTCTTAGAGAATAGTTATGGTATCTTCCTATCTGTCAGCATAACAGAGTATCATTAATAGTGCCATGGATTGATTCTTCCCCATGGGGTGGGTCTCAAGGTGGGCCAGTCATTGGCTGGCCATTCCTCAATCTCTGCCCTATGTTTGTCCTTGCTGTTGAAGACAGGAAAAAAAAAATGGTTGAAAGTTTTGTGGGTATGTTAGTGTCCTTATCCCTTCACTGGGAGTCCTGCCTGGTTACAGGAGGTGGACACTTCAGGTTCCTTATATAGGAACTGCTAGGAGTCTCATTGATGTCATCCCCATAGACTCCTGAGAGCCTCCCCCATCCCAGATTTAAGAGCTGCCTCTTCCTTCTCACCCTCTCCCTGCCATCTGCTGCCAATTTTTATTTGCTCTTCAGGCCCTCTTTCCCTGGCTCTCATACACCTGATCCCCCACACCCATTCTCCTTCCCATCCCCTCTTCCGCCTAGTTCCACTCCTCCATCTACCTCTTATGACTAATTTATTTCCCCTTCTGAGTTAGACCCAAGCTTCCTTCCTTGGGTCCTCCCTGCTATTTAGCTTTTTGGGGGTCTATACATTGTATCCTGTATTTTATGGCTAATATCCATTTATCAGTGAGTACATATGATGCATGTCATTTTGAGTCTGGGTTATCTCACTCAGGATGACATTTTCTAGTTTTACCCATTTGCCCGCAAACTTTTCGATGTCCTTGTTTTTAATAGCTGACTAGTATTCCATTGTGTAACTGAAAATGTGTAAATCACATTTTCTTTATCCACTCTTTGGTTGAGGGACACATGAGTTGTTTCTAGTTTCTGGCTTTTATGAATAATTTTAAAAGATTTTACTGTAATACTTGTCACACACACTCACTCACTCACTCACTCACTCACTCACTCACTCACTCACTCACTCACATACACATATTGGGGAGCACAGGGTCCCCAGTAAAGGAGCTAGAGAAAGTACCTAAGGAGCTAAAGAGGTTTGCAGCCCCATAGGAGGAACAACAATATGAACTAACCAGTACCCGTAGAGCTCTCTGGGACTAAATCACCAACCAAAGAAAACACATGGTAGGACTCATGGCTCTAGCTGCATATGTAGCAGAAGATGGCCTTGTAGGATGTTAATTGGAAGAGAGGCCCTTTGTTACATGAAGCTCATATGCTCTAGTATAGGAGACTGCCAGGGTCAGGAAGTGGGAGTGGGTGGTTGGTGAGCAGTGGGAGGAGGGAAAGGATGGGGGGAGGTTCAGAGGGAAAACTAGGAAAGGGGATAATTTTTGAAATGTAAATAAAGAAAATATCTAATTTTAAAACATGCTGTGATTACAGGCATTAGCCACCTAGTTTTCTGAAGTGCTGGGGATAACCTAGACCTTCATGAATGCTAAGAAAACACTCTAGAAACTGAGCCCACCACCATTTTTAAGGAGCTGACATGCAAGTCCCTTTAGCAGTAGAGTAAGCTTAGATGGGAAAGCAGATACCAAATTAAAAATTCTATCATAGTTGAAGCAACAAAAATAAGAGTGAAAACAGAATGTATAATGTATTGAATAATAAAAAGTCCTCTCTTGAAAGTTAGGGCAGTGTAGTAGCCATTGTACAAGCAGAAGTTTTGAAATTTTAGTTGTTTTTTTAACATAGTGTGTCTGTTCCTATTTTAATATGTCTACATATAGGACATTCATGAATATACATTTGCATATACTTAACAATTTCTTTTGTCAGTTGGTTGACATTGACTTCTGCATGGCTCATAGTACCATAGGTCAGGCATAAAGGACAGTCTTCTGATGCGTGTTTTCTCGTTAACATCTTCTTGCCCTTACGGTCATTAAAGACCACCTCAGCATTGTGCTTAAGTGTCGGTTTACTGTATTTGCTTGTTATTTTCCTCTGCATGTATGCACATGCTACAGCACATATGTGGCATCCAGACCACAATTTACAGAAGTAGGTATCTCTTTCTACTATGTCCATCCCAGCAATAAAATTTCAGTCCTCAGACTTGTCAGCAAAGCACCACTTTTACCCACTGAACAGGGTATCACTGTTTAGTTTGGGAGGTGAATTTTAAAGAAGTGGTCAAGATTGCTCCAACCAAAAGGTAATGTTTGCCCTAAGGCTAAAGTAGATGAAGGTGAGCAATGCATGATTTCCAGGGGAAGATATTCCATGCTGGAAAAATTAAAATTCATGGGAATGATGTATCCCCTGTATGTTCCACATGCACATGGACGGACTTGGGTGGAGCAGAATAAGAGAGATTCACGTCAAAAGACAAAAATAACAGAAATAACATGAATTTTGTTAATTAGGGTGTTCTAGCAACTGTATGAACTTTGGTCTTTGTGGTTGAGTAGCTGTGAAGTCATGAGTAGATAAATCTATGTTTTGAATTGAGGACAAAGGATCAATTTGCTCAAAAGTTGAGCCTAGATGGTAAAATTTTACTGTATTTCATGATAACAGCTAAGGAGAGATATAGTGAAATGTGAATGATGTACTGTTGTTTACCAATAAATGATGTACTGCTGTTTACCAAAAAGCTCAATATTTCATGTCAGGATATGACTTTATGATCTTTACAATAAGATATTGATATAAACAATGCTGAGTTTAATGTTGCTTATCAAACTTTTTTTTGCAAAAGCTATGTGAAATTCTCTGTTTCACTTATGTAGTATATACTGCTTTCATAATTTACTTAGTTATGTTTTTAAATTAATGATGACTTCTCTTATTTCTCAGTGATTTCTCTTGGTTATTTCCTTAGAACAATGATAATGATGAAACTACCACAGATTTTAGCTAGAGAGAATACTCAATTGTTACAAACCCTTACTGCTCTATCAGAGGACTGGAATCGAGATACAGGCTCCAAATCAGGAAACTCACAACTGAATGTAATCCCAGTTACAGGGACTCCAGCTACATTTTGGTCTCTGTGGTACTCTCTCAACAAAGTTCACTTGCAAGTGGGCATGTACATACAGACAATCACACATACACACTTAAATAATATAAACATTTAAAAGGAACAAGAGGCTACCACAAGTTTGAAAACTTTCTGTCTACAATTTTATCAGTCAGAACTCTGCCAAAAAGAAGTAGCATTTCTAAAAGCAATTAAAAGGAGTCAAATTGAGAAGCCATTTATACATGTAAAGTCGGCTGGTGGGATGTCACCTAGGATATTCTAGTACTCTGCTGTAGTGACAGTGAGAATCCCCCCCCCCCCATCCTAAGTTGTTGAAACATAAGGAGGGCAGAGCTTAACAAGAAAGAGGTGACAAAATACTGTGCCCTTAATAGACACAAGCAACTAATCCATAGGAACCAAGTACTCTCATTACATCTGCCAGCTTTCTGTTGGTACACCCATTAATTCAAATGAGCCAGCAGCAAGGAAACCAATCCCTGTAGTTCTCAGTCAGCTTTCCAAGGGCAAGAGTAGAGTAGGAAAAGGTGGTGCTGGATATGGTGATCCATTTAATACCTGGAATAAAGGAAGGTTCCAGACTGCACTTATCTCTTGTATTTCCGAATCTCCCTGTGGGTCCTGGTTCCACTAACACTTATAAATGCTGTTATAAGACATCGTTTGTTCCATGAGGTTCTACAAAATTTGTTATATATGGGCACAAACATCTGGGGCATTAGAAATATGTTATGAAACATTTTGATTTTTTATAAGTAAAAATATCATTTTCAGACTTACTCTTACCAAAGCATTGTTTTTCAAATAGAAGGCAGTAATGTCTTGTGAGAAGAAATATAACAATCTGCATTACCGTTTTTACTATATTATGCCACATGCATGTGGATATTGTCATGATGCAGTTTTGTTTTGTTTTGTTTTTGTAAATCACAAGTCATTATTTTCCATTTAGCATTTATATTGAAGACACATGCTATACCACCCAAAATCTTTAATGTTTAGCAGGGACCTTACAAATTTAAATAATGTAAGGAAACATGAGACCTGCGAATAAGCAAAAGAGCTTATATAATTAAAATACTGGATTTCCTGAATCTTGTGCATTCAGTTTGGTATTGTGGACATGTCTGACTGCTGATACTTAAACCAATTAATTCAATAAATCCACCAGCTTTTCATTTTGGTTTGGGAAAGTTTTGCTCTGTGTAATAATTGTTAATCTGGAATTAACAGTCTTTCTGCCTCAGTCTACCGAAGGCTGCAATCACAGGTGTGTGCCTCCAGGCCTCCTTCCTCCCACTTATATTTCCTTTTCTTTTGTGCATTCTACTGGTTCTGTTTCTCTAAAGATCCCTAACTACTATGATAAGGCCAGAATTGCTGAGTCTTTAAATGAACATCAGGTCCATTAAAATGCAAGCAATAGCTCCGTTAGTTAAGGGCAAAGCTTAACTCTGGCAGCACTGGATGGCTTACATATACTTCATTAACATTTGTCTTCTTGGTTGCTATTTCCAGAATCAGCCATAGCATAGGTTTATAGTCACCCTCTGGGCTTTGAATCTCTATTTCTTGGACAGTCAATGAAACATAGCCCTATTTTTTCCTATTCAGATGCCACTCTTACATCTGTTCAAGTCTTTCACCTACGTTGTTTGCAGATGTAGTGATGATATTTATGTTCCTAGCATTGTTTTATGCAATTCTTGTAATATATTCTGCTTACAAAACGTCCATCAGCCATATGAATGGCAGATATTTCCTACTCTTGTGTGGCTATATTTTAAATTCTAGCTAGTTTATTTTAATTGTAATCTACTTTGTTGCCCTGTTTCCCCTCAATAACTAGTATTTTTGTGTTTAGGAATTAACATGAATCCGAGGGGCACTGCTCAGCGGCAAACAAACACTGTGTAAAGGTGAGAATATGAATTAGGTCTCCAGAGTTTATAGAGCCAGATCATGGCTGTTTGCCCCTCTAATCCCAGCTACCCTACATCAAAATCAGAGGGGGAGACCAAATTTCTGAAAATTTACCTAGTATCTAGCATGGCATAGAGAGCGATAAACAAGAGGCCCTTTCTCAAACAAGATAGAAGGTGACAACTGAAACCCAAGGTTGTCTTCTGTCCCTGACATGTGATCACATGGTTCACTTTAATTACTTTTTTCTTACTCACCTAAGGGTGTAGGGGTATGTTTCATTTTTCTAAACTAACTTAATTCTTCTCCTGAACATATTGGATGAGTTTTTTCCTTTGTAAATGTTCTCTCTCTCTCTCTCTCTCTCTCTCTCTCTCTCTCTCTCTCTCTCTCTCTCTCTCTCTCTCTCTCTCTCTCTCTCTCTCTCTGTGTGTGTGTGTGTGTGTGTGTGTGTGTGTGTGTATGTGTACATGGCTGAATGTTTCTGAACAATTTATTTTTTTCCTGTGGGTGTACTTGTGTATTTCAATGCCAATGCCAATTTTTACTGCAGCAAATGTTAAATGTCATAAAGTCAGATATTAAGTCTTCTTACATGTTCATTTCTTCAAGGTTGCTTTGTTGTGAGTATTTTATTTAATTCAAAATTATATATCATAGAAGTATCTTTATCGGTTTCTATATTGAAGGCATTTTCGGATCTTAACTGAGATTATTAATTTGAAAGAATTAAATTCTTGCTAACGTTGTCTCCATATATTAACTAAATACTTTTTAGTATACTTTGTAGTAACTTTATAGTGTTTAACGATTCATGGACTTTATTAGTAAGCATATTTTATTTTTTGTATTTATTTGTATGTGTGTGTGTGTGTGTGTGTGTGTGTGTGTGTGTGTGTGTGTGTGTACACACATGCATGTGGGATGTAAATACCTATGAAGGCCAGAAAAAAATAAGATCTTCTGTTGCTGGAGTTATAAGGAAGTTGGGGCTGCTAGGCTTGCACACTGGAAATGGAACTCCATTCTTTTGCAAGATCTTCACACACTCTTGATTAACCCTTAAGCCATCTCTCTAGCCCCCGTAAATAAATGTTTAATACAAGCTAAATGTATTTTTAGGATTCCTTTATTTTTCAGTCATGTGGTATTATATAGAAGAGGGGAAAATACCGTTTCTGTGTTTTCTTGTAAGCTTGATATAAGTACTTTTATTTCAGGTATACTTTGAAAAATACCCTTTGTCTTCCATGTAAGCACTAATGCCATCCATTATTCAACAGGCATTCTTTTCCCATTGTTGTTCTTTCTCTTTTCACTGTGATGATGTATTGACTGTTATATTCAAATGATGAGTAGAAGTTATAAATTCAGAAACTTCCTTCTTTTTCCTCAACATTTAAAAAATATTTATTTATTTACAATCTAAATGTTGCCCCTCATCAATCCTTCCTCACAGAGTTCCTCTCCCCCATCCATGTGCCATCACTTTCATCTCTGAAAGGGTAGTGCCCGCCTCTATCCCCCTTACTTGCTGGTATATCAAGTCTATAGGATTAGGCACATCCTCTCCCAGTGAGGCCAGACATGGCAGCCCTCTGCTACATATATGTGGGGTGGAAGTGCTTGCACCAGCCTCTGTATGCATTTTGGTTGGTGGCTCACTCTCTTTGACCTCCCAGGGGTCCAGGATATTTGACAATGTTGGTCTGCCTGTGGGGTTGCCAGCTCCTAGAAGGCCTTTAATCCCCTAACTCTTCCATAGGGCTCCAGTGATTCACAATTGTATGGAATCTCTGTAAATTTTTCATTGTGAACATTACATTTAGTATCTTATTTTCTGATGTCACACTTAAAAACATTAGTTTAGTTCATTACTGAAGAATTCTTATAATTTTGGTTTTGTTTATGCTGTTGATATGGTAAAATAAATTGTCAAATTTTAAAATAGTCAACTGAATTTTCATTCATGGAATATTCTACTCTTTATTGAAATATATTATGCATTTATGTGTAGTTGAACTTGATTTTCCAATGGATTGGCTGTACTTATTATGTGCAGTTGATCATTGTTGAGTTCCTGAATATATGGCACAACCTTGAGGATACCTTCTTACTTTCTGATAACATGCCATTGTACATAATCATTGAGACTCTTCCTTTGTCAACCACTGTCTTGATTTGTGATAATATACTTGTTTGTTTTTGAAATTCAGGAGGGCAGCAGGATTGGTCAGTTGGCAAAGTTATTTGAATATAAGCAAGATGACCTGAATTTGATCCTTGTAACCAAGGTCAAAATGGAAGGGACCATAATCATCTGTAGCTCTTTATCTGAAGTGGGGCCTTGTGAGATTTCTTCCATCAGCCTTAGGGTGTTAATTGGTGTTATCATTGTCTAGGTCTGTAGGTGAGAATATTTTTAATATTTCATGACTATTAATATTTTTCTATTTCATGGGTTCAGGTTCTCTGTCATGCATAGAGGAGGCTATTTTGGAATATGTATTCTTAGCATCGGGGTTTTACATTCATTCTGCTCCTTCTTCAGTGATAGTTCCTGAGACTTAGGTGAATGAGTTCTATGGTGAATGCATCAACTAGCACTGGGCAATACATAGACAGTTGTTCTTTGCAATTTGACTAATTGTAGAATTCTGACAGTCTTTCTTTGCAAAAGAAAGCATTTTATTAGATATTTTCTTCATTTACATTTCAAATGCTATCCCAAAAGTCCCCTATACCCACCCCCGTCCTACTCCCCAACCCACCCACTCCTGCTTCCTGGCCCTGGCATTCCCTTGAACTGGACCATATAAAGTTTGCAAGACCAAGGAGCCTCTCTTCCCAATGATGGCTGACTAGGCCATCTTCTGCTACATATGTAGCTAGAGACACAAGCTCTGGGGGTACTGGTTAGTTCATAATGTTGTTTCTCCTATGGGATTGCAGACCCATTCATCTCCTGGGTACTTTCTCTAGCTCCTCTATTGGGGGCCTTGTGTTCCATCCAATAGATGACTGTGAGCATTCACTTCTATATTTGCCAGGCACTGGCATAGCCTCACAAGAGACAGCTATATCGGGTCCTTTCATCAAAATCTTGCTGGCATATGCAATAGTGTCTGTGTTTGGTGGCTGACTATGGGATGGATCTCCGGATGGAGCAGTCTCTGGATAGTCCATCCTTCTGTCTCAGCTCTAAACAGTGTCTCTGTAACTCCTTCCATCGGATTTTGTTCCCTATTCTAAGGAGGAATGAAGTATCCATAGTTTAGTCTACTCAACTCTTAAAAACAATGATTTTGTGAAAATCTTGGGCAAATGAATGGATCTGGAGGATATCATCCTGAGTGAGGTAACCCAATCACAAAAGAACTCACATGATATGCACTGATAAGTGGATATGAACCCAGAAACTTAGAATATCCAAGATACAATTTGCAAAACATGAAAATACAGAAGGAAGAAAGCATTTTGTTTTTTTGATGAGAGATTTTATACTGTTTTAGGCATATTGAAGCAAAGAGAGGAAGAATTGGTCTTCTAATTCTTCTCCAAGAAGTCTTCTAAAAAAAATTCAGCTTCCTTATCTAATTTCAATCTAATATCATTCAATTGGTCAGCCCTAAGCACAGACAGACATGCACGCACACACATACACACACACACACACACACACACACACACACACACACACACACACAAACCACTAAATGGTTCAGCAGGTTGATTTATATACATATGTGTGTGTTTATGTGCATAGAGTTGCAATAATTAAAGAAGAATAGGTCACGAATTTGCAAGGAAGTCTCACAGGTTGCAGCAGGAACTGAAGGGGCAAGAGTGGGCAATGTACATGATGCAAGTACAGTGCTTATGTATAAAGTTTTAAGGATAAATAAAATAAATTATATTTAAAAAGCATATATAGTATAATTATACATAATTAATATAATATATAATATGAAATAAATTATATAAGTTATAAGGATAAATAAAATAAATGCAAAAAATAAAGTGGAAGAAAAGAACTAATTCCACAAAATTATTCTCTGACCTTACATGATACAGACCAATAATAAAAAATAATAATAATAACAATAATAATGGATACAACTGTCTGGCCTTAGAAAATTGTATTTATCCAAAGGAAACACTTGCAGACATTTTTAGCATGTGCATGTGGTATTTTTATCTATACTTAATATTCTATAGAATTCCAGAAAATGGATGTTTTTAATGTAAGGATCTCCACTTCTAGCAGTTTGGCTATGATTAAATGTTTCTCTCTTTTTCAATTTCAAGAAAATAATATTTTTGTTCTTCATGCTCACTACTGTTTTAAATATTTAAAAGATTAATGAGCATTATCTCTTCACGGACTTTGTTAAAGCATGTTCTTTTTAATCTACCTTCATAAATCTATCAGAAACTAGTCTTTAATCACTCTCACTATTTGTCTCTGAATTCTATCCAGTTTTTCTACATGATTATAAGATGGTGACCTTAGAAATGAGTTCTGTAATCCAGGTGTGAGCTCAGCATAGTCCTGAAGACAGTTCCTGTCTTTTCCATACTTTATGACATAAGTCTTTAACTAAAAGAGGGGAACTCTATTTGCTTCCGTCTTAATGCTTTGGTACCCCATGACTTTGACATAGGTATTCTTTCATCTTCTCTCTTTGACCTCTATGTCGCTATTGCCTTTTGTGCCTTCCAACACTGTTTATGGGATGTCTACTTGAATGCTTTATCTCTGCCACCAAGCCTATCTTTGTACTTAATATAACAAACATAAAAAAGGAAGAAAGGAAAATAGTTGTAAACACCTTTATTGGTAAGTTATGAGTATTAATCTCAAATAAATAGTAATGAGGACACTATTATTATTTTATCTTATTCGTGGAGGAATCAACAGGAAATTGAGAAACATTCTTCATCCCTACTTACTCATAAACATTTTTATGGGCTTTTAAATATAAGCTTAATGGAAAAACAGCTGTCTCATAAAAATATAGTCTTATTTGCTTGCTATTCACAGTGCAATGGTTTCCTTTGGCTATTAGGCCATACTCCTAAAATTCTTAACATCTTGTACATAACCCAGGAAGCACCTTGAGAAAGGGATTTTGTGTCTCTATGTTACTGTTATATCCCTAAGGCATAAGAGGGCATATTGGCTGAGTCTTTCCTGACTTTCTAGTCTTGACTTTTTTTCTTCTTAATCTTTAAGCTCTGGTTAAATTCACTTTATACAGTTCATTAAACACTGCAGTTTCTCCCAGTTTAGCAATTTTGTCATTCTGGCTGCTCTTCTAGTATGCATTTTATTCCTGTCCCCCTCTAAGTTAGACATCTATCCATCCTTACTCTAATTGTTAGCTTTCCAGAGAAAACTTACGGTATACAGGAGTCTTAGAAGTGGATGCTCACAGTCATCTATAGGATGGAACACAGGGCCCCCAATGGAGGAGATAGAGAAAGTACCCAAGGAGCTGAAGGGGCCTACAACCCTATAGGAGGAACAGCAATATGAAGTAATCAGTACCTCCAAAGCTCGGGTCTCTAGCTGCATATGTAGCAGAAGATGGCCTAGTGGGCCATCATTGGGAAGAGAGGCCCTTTGGTCTTGCAAACTTTATATGCCCCAGTACAGGGGAATGCTAGGGCCAAGAAGTGGGAGTGGGTGGGTAGGGAAGCAGGGTGGGGGAGGGTATAGGGAACTTTCAGGAAAGCATTTGGAATGTAAATAAAGAAAATATCTTGTAAAAAAATAAAAAAAGAAAGAAAATGATGGCTATGTAAATGTCTTTCCAACTGTTTTCAAAGACATCACCAGATCATAACATTGATCATGATATGTTTCTTAAGCTGTCAGAACAAACGCTCCAAATTGATACTAATTTATTTCCTTCTGCCAAGACCCTCATGAAGCAGAGATGAAAGAAGTTTTCCAAAACTCCTGGACAAGGTTGTTCATTAACTATTTGCTTAATATAATTTAAATACTCTAATTAATAAATGATGACTCTAAAGGCCATTGAAATATTTCCATTAAAACATACAAATTTTATTTTGTGTGTTTTTCTCTGAGTTCTAAATATCCAGAAGTATTTATCAATAAAAAAGATTTATTGATTATAAAAGTAAATCAACATATTATCAAGAGAAATGAACATTCTAATGTAGGGTTTAATCAAAGCTATGACCAAAAGGCTGCTTCCTTCATCAGTTACCTTCTGTTGCACATCAAATTATTGCAACTTGAACAGCTTAAAAACATGTTTACTGTTGCAAAAGCTATCTCAACTGGATTTTCTATTCACAATTATATAGGACTGCAGTTGAGGGTTATATTTGGAAGTTTCAAAGGAATATTTCCAACTCCTTTATATCACTTGTAGAAATCATCTCCCAGTGCTGATAAAGTTTAAGGCCCCCACTTATTTTTCTGTTGTGCGTTAGAATTCCTTATCTACAAATCTCAGGTCTCTTGTGATTCTTTTAAGTTACATGTTATATGAATATTTTTAACATTCTCTCATATTTTATTAAGAAAGTAAGCAAAGTCCCTGGAGTAAGTGTGCTGTCAACAGTGCATCTTGCAATTTCTGAGATGATTCCAGGAGTAGGTCTGCTCTGCTTTTCTGCTTCAACTCATAAGAGGAAAGTCACAGGTCCTGTCCATATTAATGGGAGGAAACTGAACATAGAAAGATAAAGATGGTGAAGGAGGAAGAAGGAGAGAGAAAGAGACATTCACAACTGGAATTGTTACTATAGGAAAGAATGACATTAATTTCTGATTTTTTAAATTAATTATTGACTATACCATATTATGTAACAAGGGACTATAGAATTAAAGAACTATAGAAGCAACATAAGTTATGAGCCAGTCACAGTTGTCGTTAGGGTTGCTTACTCAGTAGTTCTAGTAAAGAAAGCCACAGACATACTTCATTTTTTTCCATGTGACTTTTATGGGATGGATATAAGTATATACTTTTAACAGTTTCACAAAAAAAACTCAGTTTCAATTTACTTTTAGTAAAATAATGGACTTCGATATTTTATTCTTTTCATTTTCTTTTTGTAGTATTAATAATAGATTCAAGAATTCAATATCACATTTTTGTTTTCACATAAGGAAGAGATGTAGAAATGTTATATCTAGACCCAAGGAATACTGTCTTCATGGTCTTTATTACACTGGATTTTACGGTAAAATTAGCAAATCAGAAGAAATAAACTTTGGCAAGAGATGCCTGTTTTGTTCATTCTAAACTTAAATGAGAATTCTGATTTTCCTCAGATCTCTGCTCCTTAGTTTTACCCATGTTAAATGAGCAGAGCTAATTATTCCATGACTGTTCAGATGTATTCAAAATGTGGTTGGCTTTGTACCATCCTCTATATTTTGTTATATGTATTATTCTCAAACTTAAAAAAAAATAGATGAAAAAAATCAAAATAAAGTAAAAATAAAAAAGTAGTAGTACATCTTGACTCATTTAGAATTGACAGAACAAGTCTCTCTCTTTGTGTGTATGTTTATGTGTGTGTGTTTGTGTGTGTGTTTGTGTGTGTAGGTGTGTGTGTTTGTGTGTGTGTTTGTAGTTTGTGTGTCTTGTTTTCTCTTTCACTCTCATTCTCTCCCTGCTTTTTTCTTTCCTCTTTCCTTTATCCATCAAGGTGTCCTTATTTATTTAGATCTAGGTAGCCTAGGAATCTTTAGTATCCAAGTTGGACCCAAACGATAGCCTCAGTCTAGGCTAACAAGTATTCTATGTTTATTAAAATCATATTTTAATAACTACTTTATTTTCCTGGAGAAACTATAAAACATAATTATCTGTTTATGTTCTATATAGAACACATATTTTTCTATGTACTGGGAACATAGCATAGTTGGTAGAGTGCCTAGCATGCATGAAATCCTGGGTTCAAACCTCAGCTCCTTGTAAATCAGGCATAGTATTACACATCTGTTATCTCAGCACTTGGGGAAGAAGCAGAGGGTCAATATTCACCATCTCCCTCAGCTATATACAAGTCCAAAGCAAGTCTCGAATGCAAGATACCTTGTCTTAAGAAAATTCTAAACACAATGTTTAGTCCTTTTTATTCTTTCTGTTTCTTTGAAGAAAAAAAAAAAAAGAGTGTGTTATAAAAATCCCCGTTCTGCTTTCCTGCACTTAAGCCAAGTAAATATTTGTACCTTATCAGAACTGGCAAGGTCTGAAAGCAGGAACTATTTTCCAGTGAAACCAACCAACAAAGAGAAATCCACCATGATAATTCCAGCCACTCATATCAATAGAGTAAGAGTTTGTAATAAGAAATTTGAACCTGAACATAATATGTTTTAAATCATCCTGCCTGAGCCTGTTAACACTCACCATGACTATTAGGTATTTGTGAAATTTTCATTGGCTGGAGTCAGTTGATAACAATGTGCTAATGAGCCTGTCTGTCGCCTGATAGTGCTGTGCAGGTCAGCAGATGAAAGAGCCCTTGCTTTCCAAAGCCCAGTTACCATGTGTTCTTCCCATAGTTGAGTTAGAAAGTAGTGTCTCCTTTGCTGTTTTGCTGCTTTTGTCTTTCTTCTTCTTCTTCTTCTTCTTCTTCTTCTTCTTCTTCTTCTTCTTCTTCTTCTTCTTCTTCTTCTTCTTCTTCTTCTTCTTCTTCTTCTCCTCCTCCTCCTCCTCCTCCTCCTCCTCCTACTTCTTCTTCTTCTTCTTCTTCTCAAGGTGTACTTCATCAGTTTTTTTATATCATGATGAAAAAACACATTGGTCAGGAAGAGTCCTGTTTAGACTAACATTCTGTGCTTCTAAACCTGGTGGCTGAGTGACTGCTGCACAGTAACTTCTGTTTCAGCATCCGCCTTTTTATTTGGCCGAATTTGAGTTCCTAAAGTGAACTGTATATCATGGAAGATGCCAGAACATGGATCATGCAAAGGTCCTTGCCTTGTGGAGGGTGACTTACAGAGCTTCTTTCCATAAAGGAAGAGCTGACTGTGGCATGGATTATGGTGGCACTTCAAATAATTCCTCTAAGGAAATTGCTTTAATGCACATCTCTCTGAGTCTACTATTCAATTCTTATAAAAGCACAAGATGACTTCCTGCTCTGTGACAAGAAGGCATTGCTGAATTATCACTAACAGTCCCGCTCTTCTGAGCATTGCATTGTGCTAGTGCATCTTCCCCGGTTCTATCTTGTCACATTTGATTGCTTCTCCTACTGAAATAGAAAACTGCTACTCTCATAAATTTAAAATCAGTGTTTGGATTAACAATGTATTTTGTTCCTTTCCAGGCTTAAACAATGTGATACTATGAGATTCCTCCCCACCAAGAAATTAAACTATCAAGCCAGGCACTTAATTAAAAGAATTTTTTGTCATCCATGGTCTATTTTCTACCCCTATTTTCTCCAAGTCTCTTTTTCTTATTTATCCACTGTCCCTCACCAACTGCATTTGCCACCACGTTAACAGCACTCAGAGTTGCACCCTGTTAGCACTGAAAAGTCCTTTCAAAAAGTCAAATAGAAGGGTTCTGTTTAGGAAATCATTTGAAAAATGTCAGGAGCAAGCCTTTGCCTGTCTCCCCAGTGTTCTGAGCGATGCCAGGTACCCTCACTGCGGTTCCCTAAGTGGACCACAGATTCAAGTACTGAACTGTAGACCCTTGTTTAGTATCCCCCACTGAAAGTCAGAGTAAACAGTAGAGATCAAAATGGCTTTTCTGAACTCACATTTCAGCATGTTGAGCCACCACTATGGAATGTTTGGGATTCTATTAATACAGAAGCTTTATAGCTTTAAAAGAAAGTATGCTTTCAGTACCAAAAAAGGTGGCTGCTGTATTTTCAAGGGGTGAAAATGGTAGAGAAATTTGGTCTAAGTTATAACAAATGAGTGAATCATAAACTTTGTCATAAATAAGTAAGGGGCTATTTTATAAGTTTTAATTTGAGAATATATGCTTAGATATAACATCATAAACCACAAAGAAACACTATTGAACACACGAACGTGCATTTCTGAATCCATATGAAGTCTGTATGCTTTAGAAGACCTCACATTGATTATTTAGTTTGTCGTAAATGCTTGAGCGACAAATGTGATAACATCATCAGTGTCATTGAATTGTTCAGCTAAAATTATAGTTCTGATTAAATCTATAACTACTAAAAAAGTTTCAGTAATGCACTTCATCAATGAAAAGTAGCAGTCTTAGCTTATGTTTCTGTTTTCTTTAATATTTCTTCCTTTTTCCTCTCTCTCTCTCTTTCTCTCTCTCCCTCTCTTTCAAGACAAGTACTTGGGTGACCCAATGTAACCTTGTACTCATTGTGCAGCTGAGAATAATTTTGATTCCAGAACCACTGGCCTGCACCTTGCTAATGCTGGGACACCATGCCTGTCCTATTTGCATTGCATCATTCTCTTGAGGCTTTCACTCCTGGAACTCATACTCCTAAGAAGACCTCACTGGCATAACCTCTACAACCTGCATCGCCTTTAGTAGACTTAATATAAGTTGCAATACTGTGCTTCTTTCCCTCACCGGTCTCTCTGGCTTCTTAATGGACAACCTCACGAACCCTTGGTCTATGGGCTCATAATGTCTAGTACAGAGGTTTGCTTTGAATCTCATCTGCTGAATCAATATTGGGTCCAAGTCAAGGATTAGCCAGGATTTCAAGTGAGCAATTGACTGAGAATGAAATAGAGTCCTAATCTTCACTTTATCCCTCTTTCATTGCACAGGCACGCTGGCCACCCTTGAGCAGAGGTACATTCCTAAACCCAGCAATAGCAGAGACTCAAGCCAGGCATCACACTGTGTAAAAGAGTCCAGAGTGACATACTAAGAATACTTAAAAATTCTCTTTTAGAGTTTATTGAAGTGGGCCAATTAATGAAAATAATAAGGGTTGAGAGATCATGTTTAGAGTAAAATGCTTGATTATGAAGCATTAAGACCTGAGTTTAGAGGCCTAACACCCATATAAAAGCCAGGTACAGTTTATCTGTAACCCCAACACTCAGCATACACTAGCCAAAACAGTAAGCCCCAGCTTCAGCAAGAGCCTTTATCAAATAACTAGATAGATAGATAGATAGATAGATAGATACATAGATACATAGATACATAGATAGATACATAGATAGATAGATACATAGATAGAAGATAAAGTGAAGATCAATAAAGCTATATTCAGATCCAACTCTGGTCTCCAAACACATATACATAGGCAAGTTCAATAATACATGAATATAGCGCACACACACACACACACACACACACACACACTTAAAAACAACAATGTGTTGACAGAATAATTAAAAGTTTAGTTACAATAGAATGAATGTATAAGCACTTTTCCTAACCTATGATCTGAGTTATGTACGTCATATGAATGAAGCCAAAAGCCATTGTAACTGACTTCGGAAGAGAGAGTGCTGAACTGGGATGGAGTCATTTCTTAAGAAAAGAAACATGATAGGAAAAAGGACGTGACATTTTTGTGGTACATTCCTTAAATTCTCATGCCAAAATTTCTAGTTGCTCATTCTGTACTGTTAGACATGATGCTTACTCTGTCTACATCTGAGGCACAGAGAAGAACACAGTGAACCATTCTATAACATTTCATCCCAGAAACCTAAATGTCAAAATGGCATGTGTGGCTGGGGAAATGAGTCAGCACACTGTTGGAAATGTAGATGGAGTCTTTACCCAAAACACTGAATGTCAAATCATCTTTCTTCTCTCATGTGGAGTAACAAGAGCTCAGGGCCCAGACTCATTGTATCTTATAGTACCATACAATCTTGGCTACTCAAGCATGTGTTCAATTTGAGGAAAAAAGACAAATGGAAAAATTATAAATATGCTTTCTTGTCTCAATGAGAACAGGCAAGCAGTTATGAACCCACTATTGATTTATTTGATTCCTAAAATGCTCACAGGTTTTTCCACAGGAGAAGTGGCTATAGATCTTCCTTTGTATGCTCTACCCCATTTGTTTATCTTAGTAGTTAATGTTTGTTCTTTCTGCAGTTCAGTGTTTCTCTGTGTTTAATGTGCTCCACTGACTCACCGTTACCAGATCTTTTTCAGTTTTATTTGACTTTTTTTTTCCTCCAACAAGACTCATTTTTCCTGCAATGCTCCACCCAAATGAGGATGTCCAACTGATCATGTCACCTGAAGCAGACAGAAGACAATTCACTTGTCTTTGTACACCATTTCTCCATGCAGGGTTAATGGTATCAGACATTCCAGTGAGGTTACTCAGATAGGAATTCAAGTTAGTTTGGGCTAGAATAGCAAAACTAGGAATGCTGTCTTATTATTAATCACAAAATGTACATCCTGTATCAGAGTCTTCTTTTTGAACATGTGTGTGTGTTCACTCACATTAATTTCCTATTTCCTTTCCAATTGAAATAAAATGGCTGACATCAGGGGCTACCAGCTGGAGGAAGACAGAGGAAACTAACCCACATTTACTTCTCCATCACTTATTTTGGTGTGTCATATTTTATGTAAAAGAAGAAAAGTACCTGTTTTTAATTTCCATCTAAAAGTCTCTGAATCCACTCTTCATCAAACAACCTTTCATATAAATTAACAAATTAACATGTAAACTCGGTGTGCACACTCATTTATTGTTACTTTCAAAATAAGCATGGTTTATAAATCCTTACCAGATTTACATTCTTGGCTGCACAGAGCCAGCTGGAATGTCTAGCCTCAGAAAGTCACATTTTGTTCAGTTATTTCTATCTCATGTATTTAACCCACAAACTGAATGTAGTTGAAAACAGCAGCAAGTCTGTTTCAAATTAGATGATACACTTGGGATCTTAACAAAGATTGTAGAAATATTTAAGAGACAGAATATACTACTTAGAAGTGCAAAATCAGAAGCACTCTAGCAGGAGTTACCTTGAACTTCCAGATATTTTTTTCCAGATATCATTTTTAAGAGAAGCTTATAAATATTCAAAATCTTAGTTAAAAACACACTCAAATGAATTTAAAATCAAAATGTCATATTTAATTTATAAATGTGTTTGTGAATGGTAAACAAGAATATTTTCTTATAGTTTCTAAAGATCCAATTCATTTTATACCTGATGGAATATTCAGTATACCTTTGAATGTGTGCATGCAAACCCAACTACAAAATACACAAGAACTTTATCCCACATAGTATAAGTCTGAGTTTAAAATAAATTATCCTGTATAATTCTCTGTGATGTGCCAGTCAGCTAATTTAGAAGAGTTAAAATTTAATTGGCCCTGGTCCTCCCCAAGAAAAAACATCAGAGAGTTCTCCATGATTCAGATTAAAAGAATCAAAACCAAGAAGTAGTGGATCATACCTATCTTGAATAATAGAGGAACAACACTAGAACTGGAGACTCAGAGTCTCAGAGACCTAAGGCATATTACTAAAACAACATTGCCATAAACTCCCTTAACCTGTTAGCCATCTTCTTATAGTTTCTTATATCAATTAAAAAAAAAAAAAAAAAGGTTGGGGATATAGGGCTGGCTAGTCTTTGCAAGTTTCCGTCAGTTTGCACCCACGTTGCTCTAGGAGACAAGCCAAGGGAACATGCATTTGTGTAATGGAATGTGGATTTTTCCTTTCCTCCTCTGTGGCTTCTTTGTGTAGATGTTGGCCACCACTGCCCATAAGTGAAATATCACAAATGCAATACTATTAAAAATATATAAATAAATCACGTTTTTTTGACTGAACCAATGTATTACATGTGTAATGGGAAGACTCCTGTTGGCTATTTGGAAGCGATCCAGAAGTCTTTGTTGCTTATGGAGGATCCTCTAAGTTTAGCTTCTGAACTTTTATTATTTTTAAAGGTATTCCAACCATTCACATAATTCCCCTCACAAGGTATGTTCTTCATAATATACTGTGATAGTTATTTTTGTTGGATCCTGTGTATTTCATATGGATGGACTACTTGACTATATTAAAAAGGTTGGCAGGTAACTAAATCTATAGAATTATACTTTCTTCTACATAAAATTCCTTCTGTGACCTGGTTTCTGCATATTACAAACAGATATAACTGCATTTTTTCTAGAAGTCAGATAATCTAGGAATTCTGCAAAATGTTTAAAAACAGAAATGTTTTGGCAGTTAATCATTCCCATATGCTTTGATAACATGTTTATAATTGCCTTAAGGGTTATAAAGTGACATTTTTGAGACTCTACATAGCAGTGAAATAATGAAGCAAAGAAAAAAAATAGAATCCTGACACAAACTATTTTCTATTCTAGAAAGATTTTAATTGAGCAATGAATAATTTGTTACTAAAATACATATTTGTAGAACAGGAAAGAGAAGATTATTCTTGAATAATACTTAGAGCAAATAAAAAAAATCAACAGGAAAAAGCCAAACTCTGCAAGGTTAAATGCCTAACTTTAAAATACATTGTATTTGTCCCTTTTGCTAAGAATTTTCACAGTGTATAAATGAATGCTAGTGTCTAGTTTTTATTAAGTATTCATTTTGTCTGGTAAGAATTCACAAAATGTTACATAAAAATACAAAAAAAATCAACTTAATTGAGTATTAACTTTTTGTTTTGTTTTGTTTTTGGATCCTGGAGAAATAACTACACCTCTAAGGTGTTTGTACCAAAAGCACAAGGACCTGAGTTTGGATCCCAAATACAAAGCTGGGCCCAACACTGAGTGCCTATAATCCCAGCACTAGGGAGGTGGCTATAGGAGGATCCTGCATCTTCCCAGCCAACAAGTCTAGCACCAGGTTCAGTAAGGGACTGTGTCAAATCTAAAGTAGATAGCAGCTGGGGAAAATATTCAACATAAACATCTGGTCCACAGACACATAGACATATGTGCATGCCCACATAAATATTTTCTCTTATTACTGGATCCTTGCATGCTTCAAGTATACACAAGAACCTTGAGGGTGTTGATATGGATGAGATGGGGAAGTATGATTGAATGTGGAGGAGAAGGATTGGAAATCATTATATATATATATATATATATATATATATATATATATATATATACACACACACACATATATGATATATAAGATGTTATATATGATGTGATATATATAATGTGATATATATATACATGATGTGATATATGTATATATATATATATATATATATAATATTTATATGATGTGAGAGAAAAATCAATTATTAATAAAAGGAGGGGAGAAGTTCAGGACCAAAAGAGGTCTGTGCTATAGCATGCACTACCAGTAAATAGAATCTTCCAGAGCAGCTACTATATTCCAAGAGGAATAACAATATGTAAATTTGAGAGAGAGAGAGAGAGACATAGAGAGACAGACACAGAGATAGAAATAGAGAGAGACACACAGAGACAGAGAGAGACAGAGAAAGAGACACACAGAGAGACTATGAGCATTAGTATAATCACACACTGATTACAGCTTTGTTTTGTCTTTCCTTTTCCTTTTCCTTTTCCTTTTCCTTTTCCTTTTCCTTTTCCTTTTCCTTTTCCTTTTCCTTTTCCTTTTCCTTTCCCTTTCCCTTTCCCTTTCCCTTTCCCTTTCCCTTTCCCTTTCCCTTTCCCTTTCCCTTTCCCTTTCCCTTTCCCTTCCCTTTCCCTTCCCTTTCCCTTCCCTTTCCCTTCCCTTTTCCTTTTCCTTTTCCTTTCCTTTCCCTTCCCTTTTCCTTTTCCTTTTCCTTTCCCTTTCCCTTTCCCTTTCCCTTTCCCTTTCCCTTTTCCTTTCCTTTCCTTTCCTTTCCTTTCCTTTCCTTTCCTTTCCTTTCCTTTCCTTTCCTTTCCTTTCCTTTCCTTTCCTTTCCTTTCCTTTCCTTCTCTCTTCTGTACAAATCTAAGAAAGTGTTCCCTCTGTATTGAGTCTAGCATACTTAGCTATAAATTCACACTGAATATAATATATCCTAAAGATTATATTAGAAGATATCATTGCTTTTCTCATTGTCTTGTAGCAGATATAAACCCAGGAAAACAGGGTAAAGAAAAATCAGAAAACTTACATAATAAATGATGTTGCCACATGAATGTAATCTTAAATTTTCTAAGATTATATTGCCACAAAAATAGTCATGAGTGACATTCATATAAAAAAACTAAAAATTTTATAAATTCCATAGCTATAATTATTTTGTGCTAACCAGACTAGGGTTAATCTAGATGGTCTGTGCCTAACACTAATTTGTGGAGTCTTTAAATTTTTTTTTTCACTTCAGTACAGTTGTCATATAAAATATATGTATGTGTATCAATGGCACATACTGTTGTAAAAAGCTTGATCCTTTCAAAACCTACTCAGCTATAAAAAGGAGAATGTCTTTTTAAAGACTAATATGGCATAGTTGGGTGAATATTACAGGACTGTATAAATGGTATGATGTTGTGAGTGTCGACCTGTATAAGTGAGAAATTATCACAGACAAAATTTCTTAGAATCTTTAAGGATGTCCAGAAATTGTCTTAAATGAAAAAAAAATTACAAAGAAAAAAAAAAAGAAATGTTCTCTGAAAAAAGGAGATGTCAGAAAATAAATTAGTCTATGCGAATTTATTAGACATTTTAGAAAGACCTAGAAGAATATACATGTGCATAGTTAGTACGGGGGTACTGGGGCAACACAGAGATACTGTGTAAAAATAAAATAAAAAATCAAAATGAAAAAGAAAGAAAAGTGAATAGATATATGAATTCACATTTGGAGTGAGTTTCCATGATTTTTTTTTTTTCTGAGCAGGACGTACTGTCTAGGAAATATTCTGTCTGATGTACTCTGGATAGGAGGAAGAAAACCAAACTTCTAAGGAGATATTTTAACCATAATGTAAAATATGACTCTAAACAAATCTTTCGGCCTCTAGCTAGATTGTTACCACTTAATATATATGTGTGTTTATATGCATGTATGTATTTATGCATATGTGTGTGATCTTGAAGAATAAAGAACAATCACAACACCAATTGTCCAGTCATTGATTGAAACTGTACATCAGTGATAGCCTGTTCATCAGGACTCAAAGTTTCAAATATTTTTTTTCTATTAATCATTCCATTTGGCTATATCTCAAATGAAATCCCACTTCCCAGGTTACCCCTCCTCAAACTCCCAATCCCACATCTGCCCTCTCCCCTCTCCTCTGAGTGCTCTCTGAGGGTGCTCCTCCACTTACACACCATATAAAATATACTCTAAAGTGTTCCACAATGAATATTTCTGTATTATCCTTATATCAATTCTCACAAAATGCCAGTAACTGAGCTTAAAGAAGTAGTCAATGTATCAATTTTTCCACTTACAAAATCTAATGTGTATTCTATTGGAATGTTCAATTACTTGAATTACTATAATATTATTTAGAAATTATTGGGGAGTTAATAAAAAGCTACCTTGTGAAACTAAGCATATCCTTTATCTTTAAAGAGATACTTGAAGCTGAGCTTGCAAGCTATGCTACTTGACAGCCTTTTTAAAACATGAAGGCTCCATACTTTTTTCCTTTGGAAAGTTCTTTGGGAGCAACTGCTCAGTAAGTGAGGTCCTGGTGAATGAGCCTCATTATCACTGGTCGTGCACTTTCCTGGCTTCTCTGCCTTTATTACAGGGTCAATTTTGGAAACATAGCTTTATTCAAAGCTACTGACTAATTTGGTCTTTGGCCAAAATACCAAACATTCTTCCCAGGAGCTCACAGAGCTGAAAACAAAAATCTTAAGAAGCCTGTTAGGTCCCATAGGTACTCTGAGTTCCTGCAGTCCACATCTGTACCACACAGACGAACAGTTGTTTAGTTACTCCTTAGCTACTCTATAAATGTGTGCTTACTCATTGGCTGTGGGTGGCGTTTCATTGGCTGTCCTCTGTGACAGTCATATTTTTCCAGATGGAATGTTCACAGTGTGGTGGTGAGGAGAGGGATTTATTTAACACTTACTGGTCTCTTCTGGAATGTTCAGAAGAAGACTGTCTATCTATCTTTGACTGTGATTTTTTTCTCAGTACTAGGATTGAACTCAGGACCTTGTGCACACTACGGGTATGACACATGACTGAATTCTACCCTAGCACGCTTCTTTTCGTGTACTACTTTTGAGAAAGATAGCTGGAAGAATTGTTCAAACTGGCCTTGGATTTGCTCTGAGGCACAAGAAGACTTAGACATCCTCCAGCTTAGCTTCCCTGGTAGCTAGGATTGCAGGCCTGCACCACCAGACTTGGCTCACCATGACTTTTTGGCTCCATAAATTGCAAAGAAATGTTGAGTCAGGCAAACTTCATGTAAATGAATTGGCACTTTCTGAGAAGCCTTCTGTTCACAAGCAGAACTCACTTTTATGTCTCTTTACAAGAAAAGACAGTTTAAAAAGAGAAAGAGGCATGGTTTCTGTGAACAATCTGATGTGAGTGTACTTGAGGTGTCGAAAGAAGGTGGGAAAGAGGTACTTGTTAAAGATTCTGTTTTGATGGCCATCACCTGCCAAACTGCTTGACATCTACAGGTGGCATTTGCTTTGCGTTGTAAACAGATGTCTGCTTGCCTAGAAATGTCTTAAATAAGCTGGACATAGTGTCTTACACCTGCAATTCCAGCAGAGGCAGAGCCAGGTAGGTCTCTGAGTTCTAGACCAGCCTGGCTTGGTGTGTTCTTGTTATGGGAAGGTATTCTGCACACGACCAAAGGAGAAACAAAGACCAAATTGCCACAAACCCTCCACTATACACTGGCACCCTACTTGAAAAGTATGCTAGTTCAATGGTGTCAGAAAACTTGTATAAGTAACCAAAAAATAGCTGATTTGACTTAAGGCTTCAAATGATGAAATTATGCCCAGTGCTGATACAGTGAACAAGACTCTGAGACTAGATAATCTATGGATGTAAGGTAAAACCAAATACTACTTTTCTATTAAAGAAGATAATAATAAACTAACTGTAATGGCATTCTGCTGTACTCAGAGATCACTGCCTAGCTCAGACACAACTAGAAAAGATTCCTCCTTAAGAAGATAGGGTCAATATTAGAGACCCACACTGGACAATACACTCAGCCTTAACAGGGTATCTCTATCAGATCCCTCCCCTCAGGGCTCAGGGAATTCTTTAGAAGCAAAGACTGGTAAATGTGAGAGCCACAGGGGCTAGAAGACACAAAGGAAACAAAGCCTTCTAAATGCATCATGAACTCAAGAAGGTTAACAAGGCAAAGGGCCCAAGTGAGGACACCTCAGTCCCACTTGTGAGGGAGAAGAAATTCAGTCATGGGGCCAGAAGGAGAGAAGGAGCTGGGTGGGAGAGTGAAAAGAAGGGGAATAAGAGAACATGATCAGGTATTGGGAGGGGGGAAGTGGAGTGAATCCCTGAGGACCAGCAAATAGAATGGAAGCAGGCAACCTTGGGAGATAGGCGGTGGGGGGACCCTCTAGAATGTACCAGAGACCTTGGAGGTAAGAGATGCTCAGGATTTAGAGGGACAGACCTTACATGAAATGCCCAACAGTGGGGAGAGGGAACTTGTAGAATCAACCTCCAGTAGAAAGACAGGGCATCAAGTGGAGGGATGGGGCGGCCATCCCACAATCAAAAACTCTGACCCAGGATTATCCCTGTCTAAAAGAACTACAGGGATAAAAGCGGAGAAGAGACTGAGGGAAAGTAGGTCCAGTGACCAGCCCAAACTGGGATGGTCACTTCCTCAGAAGTTCTTTTATTGTTAAGAATTGTTTTTCCTATCCTGGGTTTTTTGTTCTTATGTATGAAAGTAAGAATTGCTCTCTCCATGTCTTTGAAGAAATCACATCCACATAATGCCACTTAAAACAGCAAACATAATCAGAACTCTGACCGATATTTTTTTAAAAAAACTCCTATGTACTTTCTTCCCCAAGTCTTTATTTTTATCAATTATGGTATTTTCACTAATGATTTTTAAAATTAAAATATTTGTTTAAAAGAGTAAAAACAGTACTCTGTGAGATATGTATTTACATATTCGGACAATTCAGAAGCATAAACTTAGGTTTAAATCTAATTTAATTTCAAAAATAGAGCAGCAGAAGCAGTTTACTTTCAGTTGGCCAAGTCAGCATTATAGTTGCAAATAGTTTAACCTCAAGTATGTACTAACTCTTCAGCCCTGTTTCATAAAGTTAGAAAGGATCTTGATCACTTCTATATTGATTCCATAAAATATCACTGGTACACTATGTTGACATGATGTTGATTAAACCAAATGAGCAGGAGTTAGAAACTACTTTACTTGTAAAAAAAAAACACAATATGTACATGAAAGGATGGAAAATAAATCCAACCAAAATTCAATGGCCTTCTACCTTAGTGAAATTCTGAGTTCAATGGTATGGGGCATGCAGAGGTATTCTAAGGCAAAGGAGAAGTTATTGTACCTGGCCTCTCTCACTATCAAGAAAGAAGCCAGCCAATAAGCCAGATACATCCATAGTCTTGGTATCAGCTCCTGTCTCCAGGTTCCTGCTGCCCGAGTTTCTTCCCTGACCTCTTTCACTAATGAACTCTGATGTAGAAGCATAAGTCAAATAAACCCTTTTCTCCCCAAATTGCTTTGGGTCATGGTGTTTCATTCATCACAATTAAAACCCTGAATAGGACATTGTGTAATATTAGATATTTTATAAAATGTCATATCATGCATAGATTAATCCATTTAAATTTGTCAAAATGACCTTGTAAAAGACCTCTTTCTTTCTTTTTTCTTTTTCTTTTTTGAATACAGTGCCTTTACAGCTAAGGAAGTCGAAAGTTAAAGTATTATATGTTGTAAAAGCAAACGAATACCAGAAATACAACCCAAATCCATGTTTTCCTTTCTTCAAAATTCACATCTCAAGATCTTACTCTGCCTAAATTGCAACCTTCACCCCTGTGGAGGAAGAGCTTGTCAAGTGGTCTTCCTTTAGAAGCTCTACTTGCAAGCCCTTTCATTATTCACTTTAAAATTTAAATTTAGTTTTACGTGGTGTTGTCAGTGAGAAAAAGTAGAAAAACACAATTTTAATAATTTTTAGTAAGTATTCAAAAACAAAAGAAGGCCTGGGGAGAATTTAAACTAACAAAAGTATGAACTCGTGCAGGTTTTACAATTGTCTAGGCTTCAATAATCTTTGTTTTCAGAGACATTGTATTTTCCCATCTTAATGAAATTCATACTGTGAGATTTTGGTAGAAACTTCTCCAGACAAAAGCATTCCTTTCCTCATCAAACACTGCAGACAGACTTAGACTTAGAAGTTTAGCCTTTTGAAGATGCCCTGAATCTGGGGGCAGACTGGTGATCAATTAAATGCGTAGACAATTAAGCCTTACTGAAAAATCCTACTTATCCCCTTATCTTTGTGACAATGACCTATGACATTACTAAAGCTTCTGTAAGGTCACAAGCTTGAGACTATAATTCATTAATCTTTTAGGTTAAGTATTATGGTACAAAACTCAAGAGGCAACAGAAAATAATCAACACAGAAGAAAGCATCTTGCTGGCCACTGGATTTCTTCTACTATTGTATATGGAAACAAATCTCATCTTAGATAAATATTCATAATTGCCAATAATGGCCTCTGGATTTCATTATGTATCACTATACTTTTAGAACTGAAGATAGTTTTGAGTCGCCCCCTTCTTTTCTCTGCCTACAGGATGATGGCTGCACCACCATTCCTGCCTCTCTCTCACATTTGTGAAACTAGAAAAACCCACTTTCATTGATATACCTACTATATAAAATAAGACATTATGATATATTGTGCTTGAAGATTCAAACTGCAAACACAGATGTATGGGAATTGATAAGTTTTCACATGTGGGCCTTCCTTAGTTACAAAGGAATTTACCTCAGATTCTAATAATAATTATCATGTTTTTTTAAAGTAATAGTTTTGAAAGTTAAACCTTACAGATCAAATCCAAAAAAGAAGGTCAACATATAACTATCCATTGAAAACAACTGCAAAAGATTTCAAAGCAAACCTTTACAGCAAGTGATTTTATTTATTATTACAATGAAAATAGTCATGGTAAATCTGTAGAATAGATGATATCTGTGCAAGACCAGAGAAGCACTGGAGTTAGAGAAGGAATCTGCTCACTGCAATGAAGACATGTGCAAACCTGGATAGGACTGACGATATTTAACTTATGCATAAATTGGTGTGAACTATAAAACAACTAAAACATACTACACATATATTTTCATAAGGTATCACTATTTGAGGCAATATTTCTCAATACTACCTGCAATCTGTCATTTATTTTTGAGTGAATATTCAACTAATTTTTCCATTATAAATTACAGATCTGATTTCTTTAAAAAGGACCAAGTTACTGCTGATTATGAAACAGTTTGTTTCAAGCACGTTCTTTAGTGTCACTATACTGTCAACATGATGCCTATTCAAATTGTCCTCTTGGCTCACTTCATTTTCAACTCTGGCCAACTTATGCTCTTACCTTCAACTTCTACATGTGTACTTATAGCTAATTGTATGATTTTATTTTGTCATATTTTTAATTATTGCTTACTATTTAGAGCTCATGCTTGATGCTGCATGGATGACCAGAAACCAGAAGTTGCATAGTCCAAAGACCTATGATAGAGAAAAAAAATCAATAAAATTCCTAATGATTTCTTTATACTCAGAACAGTGCCTAACCCAATCACTATCAGAAAGGCTTCTGCCAGCCCCTGATAGGAGCAGATGAAAGATACTCATAGACAAACACTAGGGAGAGAGAGCTCAAATTGGAAACGGGAAGGAAGATTTGTAGGAGTCAGGGGGGTCAAGGACACCAGGAGAAACTGACCACCGGAATCAACTAAGCCGCGGCTCATAGGAACTGAGGAAGCAATCATGGGTCCTACACGGGCTTGCTCTAGGTCCTCTGCATATCTGCTATGCTTGCTAGCTTGGTGTTTATATGGGACTCCTAACTTTGGGAGCTGGGGCATAACTGTCTTTTCCCCTGCCCTTGGGACCCATTTCCTCCAACTGGGTTGCCACATCCAGCCTCGATACAAGGGTTTATGCCTCATCTTATTGACTCTTGTTACATTGTGTTCAGTGGCTATTCCTGGGAAGCCTGCTCTGTTTTGGAGGAAAATGAAGGATGAGTGGAAGTGGGGGAGAAGGCTCATGAGGAGGATGCTGGGTGGGGGAAGGCTCATGAGGAAAATGCTGGGTAGGAAGGGGAAGGGGAGGAATAGAGGGAGAGAAATTGCTGTTAGGATGCATTGAAAACAAAAAATGAAAAAATGAAAAACTTAATTATAAGGTTATTGAAATATACATAAACTGTAGAAAGGTCACTTGTGCTTTTCATCTACTTTCCCCAATGGTAATACCTAATTTATTTTATTTATTTTACTGTTAAAATGAGAAGATTATCATTGTCAATATATCAATAGATTATATGATATTTGGAAGATTATCATCACAATTCCAAGCTTTTAAGATAATTCCACTACTTTTGTTTATTTTAATGTTATTTATTTTTTTTATGCATGTTGTGTGTATTCTGTAGGTATCCATGCTGGTACCTTGAGGCTAGAGGACCAGTTAGATGTTTTTTTCCGTCTTATTCCTTTTTTTTTTTTTTTTTTTTTTTTTTTTTTTTTTTTTTTTTTTTTTTTTTTTTTTTTTTTTTTTTTTTTTTTTTTTTTTTTTTTTTTTTTTTTTTTTTTTTTTTTTTTTTTTTTTTTTTTTTTTTTGGTTTTTCGAGACAGGGTTTCTCTGTATAAGCCTTGGCTGTCCTGGAACTCACTCTGTAGACCAGGCTGGCCTCGAACTCAGAAATCCACCTGCCTCTGCCTCCCGAGTGCTGGGATTAAAGGCATGCGCCACCACGCCTGGCTCTCTGTCTTATTCTTTTGAAAAGAATCTCTCAGTGAACCTCAAGATAGAATGAGCAGCAATCCCGGCATCCTGTATCCTGTCTCTTCTCCTCAGTGTTAGGATCATAGGCAGCCATGGCCATAGCTAGATTTTTATCTAGGTGCTATGGATTCAAATTCAGCTCCTCATGCATGTATAGCAAGCACTTTTAGCCAGTCAACCATCTCTCCAGTCCCAGATCTCACTTCTTTTCTTCCTTTTAATATTTTTTATTCTTTTAAATTAAAATATAATCACATAATTCTATTTTTTTCTCCTCCCAAACTTTCCCCCCAAACCCTCTGGTTTTCTCTCTATAAAATTCATGACCTCATTGCTGTTATATATACACGTATGTGTAAATATATATTACTAAATGTGTAAATGCAACCTGCTTAGTCTATATAATGCTGCTGTGTATATATAATATTGGGGCTATCCACTTGGTGTTGGATAAATAATTTCAGCACTCTGCTTTCTATTTATTTATTTTAATGAGTTACAATGTGTGAGTACTTCATTATATATTTAGTAACCATTTATTAAAATATATACTATTTTAAAATGTAGATTTGTATAATCACCACAAAAATACAATGAGTTACCTCAAAAATTTCTTCAGTATTTCACATTGTAACTGGAGTCATCTTTCTCATGAACTTTGTTTCTAGTCCTCAACAATCAATATGTTTTCATCACTACAATGTTATTAAGTATCAATTATACTATGTTAATGAAGCTGAGTAGTGTTGACCATTTGAGATAGATATTTTCATTCAGAATAATTTCTTTGAGATTCTGTCAGATTTTCAATACTAATTGTTTACTTGCTTATAATACTATGTAGTATTTCATGGCATGGATATATCATATATTTAATTATATTTTGATTATTTCCTATGTATGGTTACTACAAATAAAACTGATGAGAGTCTTTGTGCACATAATGTGATGATACTTCATGATAGTTTTTGGTCTCTGGGCTTAAGAAGAAACAAAATAAATAAAGTCGCTTGGCCACAGTATCAATCAGAGTTGAGGTGTCTGTGTTTGCCTTACCGCTCATCCTGCCCAACTTAGCCTTTCCAGGGTGACTGAAGACTAGTTCCAGCTTGATTGCTCCTGTTTCTCAGTATCTGAAGGTGACAATGAGCTGCCAATAGTGAAGAACAATCTTTCACCCTATCCTGTTGTAAAGCCTGTGAATGACAACAGTGACTGGATTGGCAAGACATCCATAGTGGTGAAACAGTAGCATTTGGGGATAATCAACAACTTAAGACCCACCGAACTGAAGGGAATTGATGGGTAGTACTGTAAAGCTAGCCAACTCTCTGTGCAAGGAGAGGTTGTAGCTCTTAGAGGAGAACACATTATTACTGATTCCCTAAATTAATAACATTTCTGAATATATTCTCAGCACATATTCTTACATTCACTGATATGTGTAGCTTTCTTGTCATCACCGAATCTTCTCTTTGCAACAAACAGACACTATTAGGGAGATCCACAACTGGTCAAATGCCAGGGAATACATTGTCTCAGGGTACTCAGCCCCAATATATTCATCTGCAATGTATCCCTTACACTTCAGGCTTGGCGAAAATCATAGAAGAGAGGGCAGAATGGTTGTATGAGTCAAAAGCCCAGGATACCTGCTATTAGATAATGTCTCTTATAAAATAATCTTATTTTCTGATACACACTACAAGGCTTTATTCCTGATATATATCCAACTAATGCAAATAGAATGAAATAGTGTTTGCCATAATCATAAATATTTGTAAATATAGCACTAAACATTTTCCCTTTATAAAAACTGTAATCCTATAGGGTTGGGGAACAGGGCGAGAGAGGGTATAAGGGACTTTCGGGATAGCATTTGAATTGTAAATGAAGACAATATCTAATAAAAATTGGTTAAATAAAAAAAATAAAAGCATTTAGCTATTAAAAAGAAAATCTGTAATCCCTGCTACACGTAGTGGTCTTTACCTATAATCTTAGCTCTCAGGAGGCTGAGGCAGAAAGGTGACAATCTTGGGTGTATAGCAAGGCCCTACCTCAAAAAAACTGTTAATAATGGGAAATTCACTCTGTGAATTGAATAATCTAGGAGCATAGAACTTTAGACATCAGACTGTTTTAGAAATTGTTTTCCTGTGAGAGTAAAAAGAAAAGAGGCAGAGTAGTCCTTATTTCTACTAATAAATAATTATAGGCTTTTTGGCAACAAAATTGATTTTCTAGGTCTAGTGGTCAAAACATCTTTTAAATTGAACATCTTTTAAATTGCTCAAATTTCTTCATTTGAGTTAATGATAAGTGCTTTGTTTTGAATGAAGATGTTTTCCATTAGGTTTCATGAATCTGGAAAATATCCAGAGAATTTCAAAGTTGTAACTTCTAGCCTTTTTGACTAAATTAATGGGTTTCATGTTGGTATATTGTGGTGAGTCATGGTGATGTGTTCTTTAAATGCTTAAAATTAAAATGGATATTTTCTGCACTTTAAAAATATGTTCACTGAAGAAATGTAACTTGATAGACCATAAAGTAGCTACAAACACTTCAGTTCATATATGTTTTCATCCTCACTTCATACTATGGTTATGTTCCCAAGGAAGCATAAGTAGAATGTTTCTCATATGCCATAAACACTGTGTTAGAGACATACATCATGTTTATGCTAATACAACATCCTTGTGAGGACTGTGGTGGTATTCAGGCTGCACTAATTTTTGTAGATCCTTTATTTCCCCCAGACCCTTGGTAGGAATTCTCTTTAACATCCCCCAGTTTGGGTAGAGTTGTGTGATGAGTTTCAACTAAAGTGTTGCTCAAAGAAGTGGCTTGGGATGTCTGGACTTAAGTATTTATTTGTGGAAAATCCCTTGCCTTCAGTTAATCACACCTTTTAATATAGTCGTTTCTCTCTCCACCTGTGTTGCAGTCAGCAGATGTGATGGAAAGTCTAGACAACCGATGACAAGTGTAACCAATGTAAAAAAAGAACTCTTCTGTTTAAAAGCCATGTGGCTTGTATGTCATTGCAGTCTAACCAAGACAAATATTATCTATCTCACATTAAAGATGAAAATAACCTCCATAGCTTGTAAAGGGAATAACTGAGACATAAACTCTAGTCTGCTGCCAAATTTGAGCCTCCCATGAAGACTACAGGGTCAGCCTGTACTCTGTATCTCTTTTTTCAATCTTGGACATTCAGGGACAAATTATTGAGCTTCAGAGACTACACAAGGAATGTAGCAATAAAATGACCCCTAATGGTATTCTGCTATACTCATAGATCATGTTGAGTCATCATCAGAGAAGCTCCTCCTGCAGATGGAAACAAATACAGAGACGCACAGCCAGGCAAAGTACAGAGAGTGAGAGACATTGGAACACTTGGCCCTAAAGGAGACGTCTTTATTAAATCTCTCCACTTGGGGCCAGGCAATGAAGGAGAAGAGTTAGAAAGAATGCAAGAGTCAGAGGAGATGGAAGACACCAAGGAAACAGCTTTATAGACCCAGCAGGAATGACACACATATGAACTCACAGAGACTGTGTCAGCATGCACAGGGCCTGCAACTGTCCTTTTGCTGATAGGGAAAGTGGAAATAAGCCTCCATTCCTAACCCTGAAACTTTCCAATTGATAACCACTCACAAAGGAAAAAAATTTTCCTCAAGGGAAGACTCACTGGTTATACAAACAACACTTAAGGGCAGGCCCATGGCCAATCCAAAATGAATTCAAAGATATTGTGTGTGTGTGTGTGTGTGTGTGTGTGTGTGTGTGTGTGTGTGTGAAAAAGTGCTTTGATGCTTTGTCTGGGCTCTTTTCTTTTCCTTTCTTTTCTTTTCTTTTCTTTTCATCTTTACAGGACTTTTACTAATGTAATGGGTTCCAACTCTGTGTCTTTATGGAACCTATGTGACTGTGAATGTGTGTATTTCTCTGTATCTATGTATAGTTCTTGGACTTTTACTTTGACTCTCTTTTTTTCTGTTTGTTTTTTTAGCTTTCTCCTATTTATATTTGTTTACTTTTTTTCTTTTCTTTATAATTTTTTCTCTTTTAGATTCCTGTGTGTTTTTCTGAGAAAGAGCAAGAAAGGGCATGGATTTGAATGGCTATGTAGGTAGGGAGCGGGGAGAAGGAAGAAGGAGGGTGAGATGGTAGGAAGAAAGGTGGAAGAATAGGATCTGGGAAGAATTGTCGGGGGAGAATCATAATTAGAATATATTTCATGAAAAAATTATTTTCAAATAAATGAAAGAAAAAAGGTCAGATGTATGATATTACTGAAAAATACAAAAGTCATTTCTCAAAAAAATACATTAAAATGTATAATTTATCTAAGACTTAATTAAGCTCATGGCTCTAACACTGTGAGGCTCTGCATAAGAAGTATACTGGGAATTATACAGAAGAGCATTTCATGGTTTTGATGTTGCATAAACTCCAGCTGCTGCCCATATGAAGGAGCCACACAGACAATGGCAAACACAGGACAGAGGACTTGGAAGAAATATGTGAGGTTTGCTACTTGAAAAAACTCAAGCTTTTTCCATGACTTAAAATAAATAATAAACCGTCATATAATACTTTGGCTACAATATACTCTATGAACTTTTTTGTCTTAAGCTAATATTTTCTTTAAAGGAGAGAGATTTTGTTGTTCTTTCGATTCATTTTCTATTAAAATCAGAAGTTAGAGAGAAAGTGGGAATTCTTTGTGGTACATTAGTTAACTTAGTTAATACACAGACTGTATTCATTTTATGTTAATGATGCTGGTTCGAATAAATTAAGAACCAGTTTTTAACTTTACCTTGCAAATTAAAAATGAAAACTGAAGAATATTTTATACCCTTATAAAAGACCCAGTGATGAATCAAATTTATGTTCTTATTAAGCTTTTTAAAAACTATACCCAAGTATATGTGTTTCACTGGTTTTTAGTGTGTTTTGGTTGCAAATATATATTTGTTTGAAATTTTCTAGTGCCCAAAACCACTAACAACATCTCAACTCAAAATATAGAGGCAGGCGCTCAAGCTAATGAACTTTTAAAATGGCTGAGTGATTAAGGTACATTCTGCACAAGCCTGAAGACTTAAGTGGGGATCCACAAAAGCCATGTGACACATTGCACAATCTATGATTCTGGTGTTCGTACAAGGAGATGGGAATCAGAGACAGGAGACTCTCTGGGAAGGAGGAGTCAGCTAGTCTAGTATATACAACATCAATGAAGGCAAATCTCAGAGAAGAACCGAAATTTGAGACTTCCACTAATACCCACTTGTGTTCTGGCATAAATGTATATCCCCAATAGCTTCCAAACAAGAAAATATCTTTACTTTAAAATAAAATGTTCTAAAATTAATATAGTCTCAACAATGATCAACAAAATCCTAGCCTACAAAAAATTGTTTTTGTTAATCTTACTGATTTTTGAAATGAAATTTCCCTTAAGTAGTATTTTATGATTTGAAGAGTGTAAAAGTTATATAATATTATTCATATTATTCTTTTGTCTTTACTATATGCATCAGCTAAAAGTTTTGAAGAATATTGAAAATAAAACATTCTTTATATTCTATATTTTTATAAACTTTAAAACAAAAGGCCTTAATCCTCATTAAAAGAAAACATGTGCAAAACATACACACAATAGTAGATTGGTAATTATAACATTTAGGATATCAACATCTCTTAAGATGAAAGAAATATAAACAGTATGTATAAGAGAGAAAAATAGATGCTGCTAGAAACAACTGTGGGATTTCAAAATAAGCCACAAATGGCTTCATTTTATACTTAGAAGCACAAAAATGTGATATTGACTAATATTCATATAGATGTGTATAATAATTAATGCATATGTTTACAAGGCTTGTGGAATTTTATAGTAATCCTACATGAAAAGTCATAGTTCAATACAGTGTGAATTTGAACATACACGTCTTATATCCAAACAATTTCTGTTCCAAATATGTAATATAGCAATTTCAAGCAATATATTAAAGGAGACATATAAAAATATAGGCAAAGTTTTTTATATGGCACCATAACATTACTAATACATATTTGCAAAGATCTGTGACCATGAGAATGGTTAAATACAATGAACTATTTTTATATATTGTGATACAGAAATTGTGGCAAAAAGTCTGTAAGCCACCTCTGAGTATAGCAACAAAGCTCTTTACTCCATAAATATAGAATACAGTGTGAAATAGGTGCTGTAGAATGCATGCTTTTCAATATCCTGTAAATGAAGCTGAATTGTAAGGAAACCAAGTGAGGTATTGTCATGGAACAAACACATGTTAACAATACAATAAATTCAGGAACCAATGTGCTTAAGAGTACAATTCTATATTAGTAAGGGACCAGAGCTGGGAAACTTGTGAGCCAGCCTCACCATGTTGTTTATAACTCACCTATATGTGCATGAAATAATAAATGATGTATAGCAAAGAAAGACAATGCCTTTTTTCTTTCTGTTCACTTATTTTATTTTTATTCATTTACTACAAAAATATAAAATATAGTGAGATTAATTGCTAGTTAAAACTATAGTTAACACTATTTCTACTTGTGTCTCTCTTCTAGTGCTGTCGTTATTATGCGCAAACTGAAAAATTGTTTCTGAAGTTATTGGAATTTAGATAGTAGAGCTAAAGCCCAAAAAGTAGAGAATGATCCTCTCACAGTCAAGTTTAAAAGTATTTTTTTGTCTTGGTCTATTTATATCTATATAAAAGTCACAAACAATGTGACATTCTGATGATTTGCATTATTTACCATAAAAATCTTAAAAACCTGACTTTTAATTGTGTGTTTAGCTAGGGGTTTAGATTCAGAAACTAAATTTTCAAGTATTTTGCTCAGTTTTAGCATTCAACGTGAATTGTCAACTGAAATAGTCAAAATAGGTTACATAAGGTAAAGTAATGAACATTGAACACACACTCTCTCATATGTGTGTACATTACAAAAAATAGCCATATATTTTACTTACTCTATTTATTAGTCTTTTCCATTGATTTTTAGAATGTAATATTTTTAAAATGGCTGCCTGTTTCTACCAGTGTCACCAAATGCTATGTCACTGAAAGATATGTGGTCACATTCTTCTCAAAATAACCTTTTCCGATAATCCTCTTTTACATATAACCATTGCAAAATTTTATAATACACAATAAAAAGATGACTGTATGAATTACTTTCTCTTGATTCTTGTGATTAAAACAGGATAAACATCTTTGGGGTATAATGACAAGACATTAAAGTCATCCAATATGCATGAATTCAATGAAGGGATTATAGCATAAAAGAAAAGGGATATCTAAAGTAAGGTTTAACAAGCCTACAATTTAGGGAAGACACAACAGGACACTTTAAAAATATAGTTTACTTATAGAAGACCTATTTTAAATTTTGATCCTGCTATACTACTTCTGGTCATACATACAAAAGAACTATGTTTTATTACAGAGACTGATGCTCATTTGTGTTCATGGCTGCACTTTTCATAATAGCTAAGATAAAGAAATCCCTTAGATGTTCATCAATAGATGAATGGATAATAAAAATATGATACTTGGATACAATGAAATTTTATTGAACTCTAAACAAAATGAAATGAAATTTACAGATAACTAGATTAGACTGGAAAACATTATACTGTGTGAGATAACCTGATACAAGAAAACACTGCATGTTTTTACTGACATATAGTCTAGGATATTTAGATTTGCATGTTTAGTTTGGAAGTTAGGAAACTAAAAGAAGTCTATTTGGTGGTTAAGAAAATAAATATCTTAATTGAGGGGAATAGTAAAACACAAGGGATATTAAGGGGAAAGAGGAAATAATGGGGACATAGATTTAAGGGGGAAAGGGATGGGAGAGCAAGAAAGAGTAAATGTTGGAAGGAGAGATCCTACAACAATGTTTAAAGAATCTATATATAAATTTGCTATTTTCTGAATTCCCCGTGTATATCACACACACACACACACACACACACACACACACACACACACGCACGCACACACACAAATAAATGAGTTGACATAAATGTCCCTTCAAGAAGCCACAGGTGGCCACATAAAAAAGTACAGGTACAGGTGTGGGCTACCTCCACTTGAGTTATTGGTCAGTATTCCAGAGGTACTGCAAACAGTATAATCTATAGTCATTGTTCTTGATGACAGAATACTGTTATGGAAGATTACATAGTTTGGTCACAGGACATGGAAAAATTAAGGTAATTCTGGCCAAGAAGTGTCTTGCCTGATGGCTTGCTGTCATAGTAGTAGAAGGTGTTATGCAGTCATATATGAGAGAAAAGTCAATACTTTAAGAACTTTAAGAAATAATAATAATGACCAGCTTGGGAACATAGGCACATAAGTCCAAGAGTGGCACAAACATTATGGGTGTAACCAAATACTTTTCTTGGCTCTAAGGCCTACTTACTCCACAAGGGAAAATAGAGAAAATGGAAATGCATGTGTGATGCTGTAAATCTGGCCAAGAACTGATGCTTAGAGTCTGTAAGCCACATAAGTGAACATACTATTAGTTTGGTAAAAATGAATATTATTAAACTGCCCTCTAAGTTTGTATGTCTTTACCAATAGGCTAGTGCAGCTCTTAGAAGAGGAGTTCCATTGCACATGAGATGATGATTTAGAAACTCAAAACTGGTCAATGTGTATAGACTAAGATTGAGTAGAACTCAGTACTAAGTGGGACATCAGTATCCACCTTCTCTCCACAAAGTTCTTGGACCATTGTGGAAGTGTGGATGGAAAGATTGTACAAGTCAGAGATCAGGGGAAACTCTGACATGGCAAGACCACTGTATTCATGAATTCACAAAAGCTCTAGCTGTGGTCATAAGATCATGACATTCAGGACCCTTTGATAGAAGGGGTTGGGATTCCAATCATCTGAGGAACTGTAGATAGTTTACTACTACAAAAGGAGGAAGAATTGGTTGTCTTGAGGGGTTCCTGTTAAATCAGTTCTGCTCCAGGGGGTATTTCCATACCTTTAGGCATATGGGCAGCACAGATTTGATCAAGTATGACTTTTTAAGAAAAAGGTTCATAAAGATGGGAGTTGGGTAAGATCGGGTCTAAGAGGAGTTGTGGAGAGATAATATGAGGTGAATGTGATAAAAACTCATTATAAGCATTTATAATAGCCTGAAAGAATTATTAAAAAATTTATATCTAAAAAAAAATGAGAACAGCAAATAGATCTGTCATTTAAGTCATTCTTGTTTTATAATTTAGGCATCTATAAAAGTTCTGTTAAATTCAAACATTTTGTTTCCCCAGAGACAGATTATTTTCTCCTCCAGAAAGTGAAATAATTAGTTCATTGAGAAAAAAAAAAAGCTTAAGTGCTATTGCCTCAAGCAGAACTAGGAAGGGGAGCAAAGTACCTGTAAGTAAAAGGTTTGATGCATCTAACCACATACCACGCTTGTTTTCTGTAACACTAAGCTTTTCTTATATAAATTAAGCTTTAAAAAAGTCAGGGTGGGTTTTTAAGTGTCATTTCTGATCATTTCCTTTTCAAGTATGATTATTTCCTTAGACATACAGTTGAATCTGTAATGCTTGGGAAATGTTTTGGAATTTTTATATTTGCAGACCATGAACCATTCACATATGTGAAATGAGGACTTTTGGGAATTGATCCTAAGACATGATACACAGGATTTATGCTTTGTGTATATTTTGTTGTTTCTTAGATTTATATCCTGCACGAAATTTTGCCCAATTATTTTACTGTACTTTCATGTATTTATATTGCTTGCCATCACTGGAGTTCAGAAGGACACTTTTAGGTAATATTTAAGTCCTCAAAAAAGTGTGGGATATTAAAAAATTTTTAGCTTGGACTTTTCAGATTCAAGATACTGGACCTGCATTTAATTATATGTAGATCACTACCTCTATGTTAATGAAGTGCTACCTAGATGCCTCACCAGTTCTATAAGTAAATTTGTGACTCAGTGAATACTATGCAGATACATCTTTTGCTTGCATACACATGTACTTTTGTTTACATTACATGAGGATGGTGGGTTAGTCTAAGCAATGCTGAACTCTGCTTGCTAGATTCTCCTGGGCTCTATCCCCTTGATCCAGGATGAAAGAAAAGTACACACTACCCAAGATATAGTCCACAGAACTAAAAAAGGTCAACAAGCTGAGGGGCCCAAGTGAGGATGCCTCAGTCCCACTTGGGAGGGAGAGAGAAGAAAGCAATCACAAGTGGGGAGGGAGGGAGGGACCTGGGAGGGAACATAAACAAGGGGTGGTTGAGTGGGGTAGAGGGGAACCTGAATTGGTTGGGTAAGGGTAAAGGACTGAAGCCTTGGGGGCCAGCAGAAAGAATGGAAACAGGCAACCTCAGGAGGCAGGAGGTTAGGGAGACACTCCAGAATGCACCAGAGATTTTGGAGGTGAGAGACTCTCAGGAGTCAAAGGGAGGGATCTTAGTGAAATGCCTGTCAGTATAGAGAGGGAACATATAAAGCCCACCACCAGCAGGAAGACAGGGCAACAGTGAGGAAGGGAAGGGGGTTGCTGTCCCACAATCAAAACTCTGACTCATAATTGTTCCTGTCTGAAAGAACAGCGACAGACCCAAAGTGGGATCCAACTCAAAGGGTAGTCCTAAGGCCTCACACTATTGCTGAGGCTCACAAAAAGGGGCCTATCATGACTACCCTCCAAAAATCCCCACAAGCAGATCCAGATATTTACACCCAACCAATGGACAGAAGCTGCTAGCCCCTTTGGTTGAATTACAGAAAGGCTGGAAGAAGCTGAGGAGGAGGGAAACCCTGTAGGAGGACCAGCAGTCTCAATTAACCTGAATCTCCGAGATCTCTCAGACACTGAACCACCAACCAGGTAGCATACAGCAGCTGATATGAGGACCCCCCAACACATATACAGTAGAGGACAGCTGGATTTATGTTCAGTCAGAGAAGACACACCTAACCCTCAAGAGACTGGAGACCCCAGCGAGTTTAGAGGTCTGGATGGGTGGGGTTTGGGGTGAGGACATCCTCGTGGAGACAGGGGGTGGAGAGGAGGTATGGGATGTGGCACATTCCAGAGGAAATAAAATCTGGTGTGGATAGAAAGAAAGAGAGAGAAAGAGAGAGAGAGAGAGAGAGAGAGAGAGAGAGAGAGGAGGGTGAGAGGGAGGAAGAAAGAAAAAAGGAAGGAAGAGAAGAGAAGAGATGAAAGGAATTAAAAAAGAAAGATACATGAGCATTCTCTATGTTTGAAATGCAGAGGCCAGAAATAGTTTATTGAGTAAAGCTTTCAATACATCTCTCTGATGAGATATATAGTTGGATCACTCACTATTATTGTCCAAGTCATGTCAAAAAGTCAGGCAACAGAGTAAAGCATTATATCCCCCTTATGCCGCATGGTCCATCTGAACAGGAACAATTATTTTTTATAGGAAGAATGTGAAAATAGACATAGCACCTTCTACTATACCAACTCAATTCAAACATTTAGAACGACATTTGTCAAGTAAGTGTATATTCAATGAAAGTTGCTAAAAATTGATCTAACCAAGGAAATTCATACTGTACGAAACAAAAGTGTATATTCATTTTAGCGTCTATGAAAGCTTTGCAGTGAACCCTGAGGATACCAGTGGTTTTTAGGGAGCCACACATTCAAATCTTCCATTTGGAGGCAATTCTTTCTTTTTTATTTATTCTTTAATCTTTTTGTTGTTGTTTCTGTTTTATACTACAGACATTATGCCCCTCTTGGTCCACACTCTGACCGTTCCACATCCCATACCCCCCTGCCCCATGTCGCCAAGAGTTTGTCCCCACCCCCACCTCCACCCCACCAGACATCCCCACTATCTGGGGTCTCAAGTCTCTTGAGAGTGAGTCTCTTCTCTGACTGAGTCCAGACCCAGAAGTCCTCTGCAGTATATGTGTTGGGGCTCTCATATCAGCTGGTATATGCTGCCTTGTTGGTAGCTTAGTGTCTGAGAGATCTTGGGAGTCTAGGTTAGTTGAGACTGCTGGTCTTCCTTTAGGGTCACCCTCCTCCTCAGCTTCTTCCAGCTGTTCCCTAATTCAACCACAGGGGTCATCAGCTTCTGTCCTTTGGTTGGGTGTAAATATCTACTTCTGACTCTTTTAGCTGCTTGTTGGGTCTTTTGAAGGGCAGTCATGATAGGTCCCTGTTTGTGAACACACCATATCATCAGTAATAGTGTCATGCCTTGGGGCCTCCCCTTGAGCTGGATCCCAATTTGGGCCTGTCACTGGACCTCCTTTTCCTCAGGCTTATCTTCATTTTTGTCCCTGCTGTTCTTTAAGACAGGAGCAATTCTAGGTGAGAGTTTTTGACTGTGGGATGGCAACCCCATCCTTCCACTTGATGTCCTGTCCCTCCACTGGGGGTGGACTCTACAAGTTTCTTCTCTCCACTTAAGGACATTTCATAGTGTTCCTTCTGCACAAACATTTTCAATCTAGTCTTTTAAAAATTCTCATTACAAAATTGTTCGTTCTCTATGTCATAAAAGAAGGCATACTTCCTACTCATTCAGAATCTTCACAGCCACTAACTCCAAACTTCTCCAGGATAACCAACAAACATGTGGTTGCTAGTCAAAGCAAGACAAGGTTTGTTTCATGAAGACAAGAATTATCATACTTTTCTACTTTGGTGAGGTTCTCTGCTATTATCTGTTTTTGTCTCACTTTCTCTTATAACTATCTATTTTAGGATTAGACTAAGGTTTCCTTATGCACATGTGTGTTGGTGCATGCATTTTAGTTGAAATAATTTTTACCTTAACATAGAATTAGAATAAGTAATGTTTGGTATTTCTAACAGAAAACAAAATAGATAAATAGATTTTTTTCATTGGTTTGACAATGAGGACTGACAGACTTTGTGAATTGCATGATATGGTAGAACTGTGTTTTATATATATATATATATATATATATATATATATATATATATATATATTCATTGTTTTCCAGTTTTTTAAAGAGAATTTTATATTAAAATTTAACAAATGGGTCAGAATTTTTGCAAAGTTTCTTAACAATCTATGTGATCAAAGGTATTTCATCTTGAAGATAGAATGGAGGGTAATAGGCTGTCCTTGTGAAACTGGAAAACACTGAAGACATTGACTCTCTAATTAATGATTGTATGAAAGGCTACTCCTATACACTACTATCAAAAGATTGTGGCTTACAAACTAACCTCTAAGGTCCTCACACACAAAGACAAACTATTTGGTTTTGCAACTGATACCTTTCAAGACTTTATTTTGATGAGATGTTATAACAGGTAGTGATCTAATTACTGTAAAATGATCACAGGAAATGCAGTGTAATGATAAGGGTCTATGGTCATAATAGCTATTCTTTTGCACTGAAATTACGTAGTCACAAATGCTTCAAAAAGTTTCCATTCACACATGCCAAACCACAGTTGAGGAGCTGGAGGAGCTTGCTCTGAGGGTGTAAACGCAATTATTTCAGGGGTAGAGTGACTGACCGCTTAGGCTCAGCATCAGCATTTAGTTATCAGAACCAGAGATGGGACAGCATGGTTTAACAAAGCTTTCCTTCTGAAAGTACCCATGCTATTCTTTATGCAGTACACAGAAACATAAAGAACTGCCTAAGCTCACTTATACTCATCAGACTAACCCGGCTAAGAATTCAGTATATAGTCATTTATGAGAGCATTGATCAGCTGGATTATTTTATTCAGATATTGAGTTCATTTATGCAAGCTAAAATTGCTTTCTAAATCTATAAGATTGCTCTTATATATTTACAATCTAAGAAATACAGCATTTTGGTCTGTGGTTGCTAGGCTAATTTGAATTTGTAATAGTTTTCTTTATTTGTATTACAAATACTAATTTCAAATTTTCCATGATTGCTTTTTATTTCCTTTTTTACACACTGAACCAAAACACCAACTTCTGTATTGTGTCATATTCCACACAGAGAATTTGTTAAAAAATCAATGTTTTATACAGCAGCAGCATTTGATTAATATTATTGCAGTCCATAGCACTATGCTCAATGTGGAAATTTTTTTATTAGATATTTTCTTTATTTACATTACAAATGTTATCCCAAAAGTTCCAATACCCTCCCTCCGCCCTGCTCCTCTATCCACCCACTCCCTCTTCTTGGCCCTGGCATTCTCCTGTACTGGGGCATATAAAATTTGCAAGACCATGGGGCCTCTCTTCCAAATGATGGCCCACTAGACCATCTTCTGCTACATATGCATCTAGAGACATGAACTCTGGGGCTACTGGTTAGTTCATATTGTTGTCTCACCTATAGGGTTGTAGACCCCTTCAGCTCCTTGGGTACTTTCTCTAGCTCCTCCATTGGAGGCCCTATGTTTCATCCTATAGATGACTGTAAGCATCCACTTCTGTATTTGCTAGACACTGGTATAGCCTCAAAAGAGACAACTATATCAGGGTCCTTTCAGCAAAATCTTGCTGGCATATGCAATAATGTCTGGGTTTGGTGGCTGATTATGGGATGGATCCTCAGGTGGGGTAGTCTCTGGATGGTTCATCCATTCGTCTTAGCTCCAAACTTTGTCTCTGTAACTCATTCCATGGGTGTTTTGTTCCCTATTCTAAGAAAGAATAACGTATCCACACTTTGGTCTTTCTTCTTCTTGATTTTCCTGTATTTTGCAAATTGTATCTTGGGTATTCTAAGTTTCTGGACTAATATCCACTTATCAGTGAGTGCATATCAAGTGACTTCTTTTGTGATTTTGTTAACTCGCTAAGGATGATATCCTACAGATATATCCATTTGCCAAAGAATTTCATTGTGTAAAGGTACCACATTTTCTGTATCCATTCCTCTGTTGAGGGATATCTGGGTTCTTTCCAGCTTCTGGCTATTATAAATAAGGCTGTTATGAACATAGTGCAGCTTGTGTCCTTATTACCAGTTGGAACATCTTCTGAGTATATGCCCAGGAGAAGTATTGCTGGATCTTATGGTAGTACTATGTCCAATTTTCTGAGGAACTGCCAGACTGCTTTCCAGAGTGGTTTTACAAGCTTGCAATCCCACCAGCAATGGAGCAGTGTTCCTCTTTCTCTACATCCTTGCCAGCATCTGTTGTGACCTAAATTTTTGATCTTTGCCATTCTGACTGGAGTGAGGTGGAATCTCAAGGTTGTTTTGATTTGTATTTCCCTGATGATTAAGGATGTTGAACATTTTTTTCAGGTGCTTCTCAGCCCTTTGGTATTCCTCACTTGAGAATTCTTTGTTTAGCTTTGCACCCCATTTTTAATGGGGTTATTTGAATTTCTGGAGTCTAGCTTCTTGAGCTCTTTGTATATATTGGATATTAGTCCCCTATCATTTTAGGATTGGTGAAAATCCTTTCCCAATCTGTTGGTGACCTTTTTGTCTTCTTGACAGTGTCTTTTGCCTTACTGAAGCTTTGCATTTGGAGCATAGATATTTCAAATTGAGAGTTCATCTTGGTAGATTTTACCTTTGATGTGTATGGAGTGACCCACCTTGTCTTTTTTGATAACTTTGGGTTGGAAGTCAATTTTATTCGATATTAGAATGGCTACTCCAGCTTGTTGCTCCAGATCATTTGCTTGGAAAATTGTTTTCTAGCCTTTTATTCTGAGGTAATGTATGTCTTTATTTCTGAGGTGGGTTTCCTGTAAGCAGCAAAATGTTGGATCCTCTTTGTGTAGCCAGGTTGTTAGCCTGTTCCTCCTGTGATTCTGTTAGCCTCTGTCAGCAATCCTGGAAGTCCAGCTCTCTTCTGAGTCTCAGTGGTCAGAGTACTCTCTTCAGGCAAGCTCTACTCTAACAGGGAAAGTGCACACAGGTCTGGTGTTAGACCTGCCTCCTGGCTGAAGATGAAGGCTGGAACCAGGGCTTATCCCAGAAGATATGTTCCCTCTGCAGTCTGAGAGCTCACCTGCACAGACTGTTCTCTGAGGAACCCAGGATACAAGAAGGCTCCCTCACCTGCTCAGGTGGTCAGAACTCTCCCATGTGGTCACATCTCCTCTGGCAGGGAAGGTGCCAGGATTTCTGGAGCCAGAAATGGGGATCTATCTCAGAAGCTGTGTTGCTTCTGCAGTCCACTCACTCACCCTCAGCAGTCTGAGAGCTAACCTGCTCAGACTGGTCTCAGAGGGACCAGGGAGACAAGATTGCTCCCTCACCTGCTCTAGGGGTCACAGCCCTCCTTGTTGGCCACCTCTCCTATGGCGGGGAAGATGCCTGGATGTCTGCAGTCCAAAACAGGATCTGTCGCAGAAGCTCTGTCAATTTTGCCTGTTCCAGAAGCTGTGATGCTTCTGTAGTCTGCTTGCTCACCCTCCACAGTCCTAGAGCTGCTCTGTCTCAATGTATAAATTAAGTAAAACAACACTTGTTGCTTTTAAAAACTGTGGTTCAGAGAAACTTTGTATGAACTGTTTTTTCCCCAATTTTATTAGATATTCTCTTCATTTACATTTCAAATGCTATCCTGAAAGTCCCCTATACCCTCCTCCATCCCCTGCCCTGCTCCCCTACCCACCCACTCCCACATCTTGGCCTTGGCCTTCCCCTGTACTGGGGCATATAAAGTTTGCATGACCAAGGGGCCTCTCTTCCCAATGATGGCTGACTCGGCCATCTTCTGCTACATATGCAGCTAGAGACACGAGCTCTGGGGGTACTGGTTAGTTCATATTGTTCTTCCACATATAGGGTTGGAGACCCCTTCAGCACCTTGGGTACTTTCTCTAGCTCCTCCATTGGGAACCCTGTGTTCCATCTAATAGTTGACTGTGAGCATCCACTTCTGTGTTTTTTTTTCCTATTGCTGCTGTTTGTTTGTTTGTTTGTTTTGTTGTTGCTCTTGTTTTGTTTGTTTCTAGAGAGTGAGATATTTGTCATCTCTTGCAAGACAGCAAATCAGTCTGTGTCTTAACACAGTATTCAAATCCAGTCTCTGTGAAAAAAGATGTTATTGGAATGAAAGCCAAAACAATACTCAGTTAAAGAGATCATGTACCTTAGTAGGTATCTATCTGTGCAATAGAGGTTCAAGTGGAATTGTATAGCATAGTTGACTCAAAAGAGCTTTGTTGTTGTTGTTGTTTTTGTTGTTGTATAGAAAAAGAGTTTATTCAGGGAATGAGGAGGGGAGTTGAGAGGGTAGTAGGGACAGAGAGAGAGAGAGAGAGAGAGAGAGAAAGAAGAGGAGTAGAGACTGGCTACAAGCACATGGAGAGAGAGAGGTGGGAGGGGAATGGGGAGCAAGGGAAGGGACAAGAAGACACAGGGAGAGCAAGAAGGCAAGAGCGACTCCAAGAGCTTAGTGATGAATCATGCTATCATAAAGAAGTTAGACAATATCTCAGGATAATTGAGACTCAGCCGGTTAGCAAAGATGTATCTAGCACTGTGTCACGTGTGTCGGGGTTAGTCTATAAACTGCCCTGTGAGCAGTTATGATATATTTAAGTTGTAGTTGAAGATAAAGCAAATCAATGTAACTAGCAAATTATATTGAACTTAATAGGTATTAATAATTTTCTAGGTAACCAACTCCTTTCCAAATGTTGAGGAGACATCAGTAAATAAAACAAATAGTGTAGGTGAATATTGTATACATATTAATGGATACCATTCTTCAATTTTTCTACACAGGGCCATTCTCATGAGAAAAAAATAAGAGAGAGAAAGAAAACTCAGCTAGAATTTCCATACTAAAGGTTTTTGTTTGACTGTAGTTTGTTCTTAAATCGTTGAGAGTTCTGTCCTAACTTTTTTTAAATTTTGGAGAATCAGTGTAACATTTTAAAAAGTTCCAAAGTATATAAAACTTATGTTTGGGGTGTTTTTATTATTGTTTTGGTTTTTTTTATTTCACTTTTCATAAGGTATTTCCCAGTGGATAAACACTCTCATGTCATATTGTTAAAATTGAAATTTTATGTCAGTGTCACCAAAATTATTTGAGCTCAAAGTGATTCTTGAATGTAGGGGTTTTTTGTAAAGAGCTGTTCTCTCAACATGTTAGAAGTGAGATTGACAAGCCCAATACAAGCAACAGGCAGCACTGCATGGCCGGCAGCTAGGTTATGTGTCCTAGTAGGTTATGCTTTCATGAATTGAATGCTTCTTATTGACTGATGTTCACATGTCTGTGTGTCTGTGTGTCTGTGTGTGTCTGTGTGTGTGTGTTTTAATTTGATTGAAACATAACTCTGCATTGAATGCATCTTTATCAAGTTCTCTCTATAACTTATCTTCTATATTTCTATTATCTACTATCAATCATATATCAACACCCTAGAAATCATTTAACTGTGTTTCTACTCAATAATGAAGCCAGGAGACAATTAGTTGTTCAGAAAGTCAAAGAGCAGAGGTAAATACATATATTTAATTAATCAAATAACAGGATATATCAAAGTCAGAGTATGGGAGTATAGGCTTCTTTTTCTATGACTGAATCTGTCACTTAACAACTAGATCTTATCTTTATACTAAATGTCTAAAAAATTGAGTTGAGATGTAAGGTATTTTCTTTGAAAAAGATACCATGATTATACTATTTATAAGAACCTCTAAGGAACTTATGAGAAACAGTGCTAGACAGTTTATTTCCTACACTTTCTATGTGATAATCACATGTTCTCTGCTGCCTGCTATACAACTTCATGAGATTCTGCTGATCAGGCATCTCAGGAAAAAAAATCAGAACACATTAAAGAAGAGTGAAAGTCTCCTTAAGGTGAGGTTTTCCAGAAGAGCCCATTAATTTTGTGGCAAAGATTACCATCCTGTGTCCAGATCTTTGTTTGCCTGCAGTCAATTCCTGTGGTTCCCATAGTTGGCAGGCAATCAGAAGAAGTAGGGAAGACAGATGCTGGGCGGCACTAACCAGCAGTCAGCAACATAGCTTCACATGTTTGAAATCATGTTGTGGTTTTTGTTCTGCTTGATTTTTATTGTCTGTTGGGCTACAAACTTGCCACTCTTTTTGTGAAGCAGTGTTCCTTAGCATCACACTGCTTTAATACCTCTCTGTCTTGGTAAGTGGTATCTAGTTGGTTCTCATGAGGAACACACTGTGTGCAATGAAGCTTAGGAAAAAGTCTTAGCTCCTGTGGAATTCTCTTCTCTCCTTTCTTCCTTATCATTTTTCTATTCTCATTTCCTTTGCTCTGGCCTCATCTTTTCTTTTGTTTGTTTGTTCATTTAAGACCAGACTTCACTATGTAACCAAGGCAGATTAGGGCTACCTCATTATGTAGCTTAGGCTAGCCTCAAACTCACAGTGTTCCTTCTCCCTTATCCTCCTGTGGGATAAAGACTGTTTGGTTCATCCTGAGGGTGCCATGCACTTGATGGGAGATAATATTGTCTTGATTTCAACCCAACATATCATACTTCCTTGACAGAGTCACTGGTCAAATATATGAAGCAAATGTACAGAAAGAAAAGTAAATTGGTTTGTCACAACACTAATACTAATGATAATGAAAATTATCATTTTTCTTGTGCTAATACCCAAATCTGAATTTCTACAGAGAAACGTTGTCTGTGATTTTGAAAACCATAAATAGAGGAGACTTCTATGTTGACATTGACTTAATCATCTGATTATTTTGCATATACAAAAAATTTTTCAAACAGTTTTCTGGTAATGGCTTCTCTTTCCCAGATCTCTCCTACTCTCTTAGCAGCTCTCTCTCTCTCTCTCTCTCTCTCTCTCTCTCTCTCTCTTATTCTCGCTCTCTTTTTCAGCAAACAAATGGGAAAACAAACAAAACTCAGAAGATAAAAGGAAAACACACAGGAAAAACACAAATTAAAACATAAAAACACAAAATAAGAGACCACACTATATAAGCAAAAGACTAGTAAAACAAAGAAACCATCCTAACAAAGCAATATAGATTAAAAAAAATCTAGAAAAAGACCATTGGCTGGGTTCATGTTTACCAAATAGTGCTATGCATAGGCCCTGGTATTAAGTGTGGTTAATATACCCAAGGAGACTCCATTGGAACTAACAACTTTTTTCCTTTGCAAAAGGATGCTCATTGCAGATAACTTCTTGGTGAGGGATGGATGCCCATGTCCACTTCCCCCTATTAGTCCTGGAACCATGACTAGCTTGAACACCTGCAGGCCCTGTGTATGCTACACAGCCACTGTGTTGCGTGTCACTGCTGTTGTGTCCAGAAGACACCGCTTCCTTGGTGTCCTCCACCTTCATTAATTGGTGCAGTATTTCTGCCTCCTCTTCTGCAGTTGCCTGGGCTCAGAGCAGAGGGGGTAATTTGATGAAGGCATCTCATTTAAGACTTACTGTTCTCAAATATCTCAGTCTCTGCACATTGTCTAAATAATCTTCTGATCTTTTAAAAGAATATTGCTCAATGCCCTCTCTCAGTTCTCACTTCTGTCTTTGGGTGAAAAAAATGACCTAACCCAGGCTTTTCATGCCAGGCATAGTAGAACAACTTAACTATATTTTCAAACAAAAGTAGGGCCAAAAGAGCATAAATATATCTTGTGGAATTGATACTTGTTAACACTTCTTCTCCAGAGATACCCAATGCCTTGGGATTCCAAGATCTCCTGGATTATTTGATATAAAAGGTTTACTTCCTGGCTCCCCCCCACCCCCCGTAAAACTGGTCTTCATTTTCCATCTAATTTCTGACTTCTATAATCTTACTGGCATGACATGGTGCTTTTTTGATCTCTCTTAGCCTTTCTTGGCTCCTGTCTATATACTTTCCTGGTTCCTATTGAAATCAATATGCAAAAGAAAGCACAGTTTATAGACAAAAACTGACAACCATTTTTACACATTGTTTTGTTTCTGTATGTTGCTAGTGTTTTTGTTTGAGTTTGTTTGTTTGATTTACATTAGTATAAGTACACAGTCATTAGCTTGTAAATATGAACCTAAGATAAATGGTTCTATAACATTTGATCATCGAATTTAATCTTTTCTCCTCTAGAAATTGCAATGAAGACCTCAAAAGACAAATGCTTTTTGTTAACTTTTTAAAAGAATGGCAAGCTGCCCATTTGAGGAAAGGGGATATAAATTCAGATTCATTGACTTCAAAGAACCTGTGTTCTGCACTTGTGCCTTCTGGTTATGCAAATTATAATCTAGGTGTAAATTAACTGCCTGTGAGTTTAAACCAGAATGCAGGGTAAAGACAGCTTGATTTTAAGATAACACTATTAAGTTTTGACTAATTGAGAATTTCATATATGTATACAATGTGCATTGACCAAGTTCATGCCCATCTCTTCTACTTTAATAAACCCCCACCCTCACCACTACTATTCTCTCCTAATTTCCTGTGTTTTATTTTTTTATTTGAACCCATTGAGTTCATTCAGTGATATCAATAAGCATGTGAGTGTGGGGCCATCTACTAAAGCATTCATAGTCTCTCGGAGACCACACCCTTGAAGAAAGTTGGCTATCTCTCCAGCAGACATCACTTGCCGAAAGCTCCTAAGAAAGAGATACAGTTTCCTGATCATCTCTTAGCTCTTAGCTAGGACTTTTTTGGAGGTGGGAGGGAGCTGGATCTTATTTAAGTATTGTGAAGAGAGGCACAGAGTCACTGTTACTATCAATCATGTGTGCAAATGACCTTTTAAATCCTCAAACCATGGTTTTCCTTCAGTCAGCCACTAACTCTTCCTCTTAAAATATGTCATCCCCTCTCTTTGGAAAAAAATACCCGAGTCTTGTTAGGAAAGGATGTGATATAGATGGCAAATTTAGGGCTGAGCTTTCCTTAATCTTGTAATCTCCAAATGTTGATCAGTTGTGGGTTGGTATGCTAATCACAATTCACTGTTAAAAAAAAGTTTATCTTATAAGAGTTTAAAGAAGTACATAACTATGGATCTGATAAGTTTTTATGGAGTTAGTTTAATACTATATCCACTTAGCTCAATAATAGCAGTAGTACCCTTGGAGTCCATAATCTACCAAGCCTCAGATTTTTTGCCCCATTAATAATGGCAGGTATGAGTTCTAATTAAAAAGTGGCTGGTTATTCACATAACAATAGTGCCATTCTTTCACTAGTGAGTAATTTTGTGAAGGCAGTTATTGTGGGTCACAGTGTTGACAGCTAGATAAAACTGATAATTTCTTTTTTCCACTTTTAGTGTGCCTAGAACTTCCTATCACTATGAAAGCTAGTCACTAGAAATGAAACTTCAAAGAAATACCAGCTTAATTTTCCCATGTTCTATGAGTAAAATATATACTGTCTTTACCAGCAAAGTTTTTTCTTCAGAAAGATGTGATGTTGGTCACTAAGGTTGTATACTCCACCCTCTCAATCATTAGGGGCTATTGTCATTGCTCTTGCTTGCTCTAAAGTTTATTTCATTTAAATCTTTGTCCTTTTATATTCCTTTATAAAAACAATTCTATGACATATCCTTTCTTCATTATCCTATCTCATTCCATGTATTTATATTTGTTTCCAAAATTTTATAAGCGCTTAGGTTTCAAGCTCATCCTCTACTACACATATGGCTGGAGCCATGGGTCCCTCCATGTGTACTCTTTGGTTGGTGGCTTAGTCCCTGCGAGCTCTGGGAGTCTGGTTGGTTGACACTGTTGTTCTTCCTATGCGGTTGCAAACCCCTTCAGCTCCTTCAGTCCTTTCTATAACCACTCCATTGCAGACCCCGTGCTCAGTCCAATGGTTGACTGTGAGCATCTGCCGTTGTACTTGTCAGACTGTGGCAGAACCTCTCGGGAGATAGCTATATCAGGCTCCTGTCAGCTTCCTGTCCCAGAAACTCTTAGCTCTGCTCCTTGTCCCTGTCCCATCACAGACCTCCTCTGTACTAAGGTAATTGGACAGGGAAAATCCTGGGACAGTAAAATATATGCCAAAACTCCCTTCTGTGTTTGGCATCTTTCTGTTACTGTAACAAACACATAAGATAATTAAGTAATAAAGAAAATGGGTTTATTTTGGCTTATAGTCTTTATAATATCAGTTCTTTATGCCTGCGGCAACCAACCTAGCGTGCCATGATGGTGACATGGGAGAGCAAAACAGGATTCATTTGACCCTGGAATATTGGAAAGAGACAGGAGAATGAAGTCTCATAATCCAATCACTTTAAGAACATCAATGACCTAAGATCTTCCACTTGGCTCAGTCTCTTAAAGTTCCTACTACCTAGCTGAGAACCAAGTCTTACTTGAGCCTTTTGAAAAGGAGCACCCCAGATCTACACTCTAGTACTTTTGTAGTTTGAAGTCCAAATCCAAACATTCCCAGAGACCACATTATGCAAGGCAATAATTTTAATTAATGGCCAGGCCACCTGCTCTCCTTGGGATCAGGAATAAGCAAGCGACCCCCCAGCTGCAACAGGGAGACTCTTATTAGGTCTTTCATAGCTTTTGCAATCAAGTAAATATTAATAGAAGAGAAGCTTTGACAATTAACCTAGGTTAGGTCAGCAAGACCCGTGCTAGAATTGAATAAGAGTGCATTATGATGCCTTGATATTTTCAGATGGGTATGACTGGATTGAACTCAGAATCTCATGCTTTTGCAAGCACTATAATGACTGAGCCATCTTACCAACCCTCTTTTGCCCCCTCTTTTTAATCGTTGACCATGTTTAACATTTACTTACTTATTTATTTTATATGTGTGTGTACTTGTGAGTTTTCTCAAGAGACACTGTATGTGAGTGTGGGGAGGACAATTATGAAAGTTTGTTCTCTCTTTCACCATGTGGGTCCCTGAAATCCAATTCTGATTATTAGGACTGGTGGCATAGACCTTTACCCTTTGAGCCATTATACCAATCCTAATTTTTGTTTGTTTGTTTGTTTTTGTGTGTGTGTTAAGACATTTTAAATTTGCATTTCAAATGTTATCCCTTTCCTAGTTTCCTCTCTGAAATTCCCCTACTCTTTCCCCCTCCCCCTGCTCACCAACCCACCCACTTCCTCTTCCTGGCCCTGGCAGTCCCCTATACTGGGGCATAGAACCTTCACAGGACCAAAGGCCTCTCCTTCCATTGATGACCAACTAAGCCATCCTTTGCTACATATGCAGCTAGAGGCATGAGTTCCACCATGTGTTTTCTTTGGTTGGTGGTTTAAGTCCCAGGAAGCTCTGGAGATGCTGGTTAGTTCATATTATTGTTCCTCTTATGTGGCTGCAAACCCCTTCAGCTCCTTGGGTACTTTCAATAGATGGCTGTGAGTATCCACTTCTGTATTTATGGATATTAGCCCAGAAGTTCAGACTGCTCTGTTGCGCTTTTAAGATGAAACAAAGATCTGTGCATATGTGACTCAAAACGAGAGGCTACTATAATATAAGGTTAGGCAATACAAAGGTGAGAGCACTAAACATTGCATTAATATCTTAAACTTATTTTCAGTCATTTTTCTTTTTTTTCTGGTAATTCAGCATTGTCTGTAGTGTCTTTTGTAGATCCATTTTCATGTTAACTGCATATACGGTACTTAAATATAGGAAAAGATTCATGCTAATGGCATATGAAAGCTATACTATGGGGTAAGTTTAACTGGCTTTACAACTATGTACTGTGTCATTATAAAACAATATTACTTATACTAGAAAAATTGAAATATTCATTTCTACTTAATATTTGTATAATAAAACTACTTTAAAAGTCTGAATAATCAGAATGTAAAAGAAAATCATAGTAAAATATGTATCATATAAATTGTATTGCTGTTTACATGGAACAATTAAATTTGCCAATTGTGTGGCAAGTAATAACTGACTTATATTTTTAGATTTATGGTTATTATTTTATTTGTCTCTAGGGTTTTATTATTAATTATGTATAGGTGTAAATCTGTATACAATCTGTATGTGGACTGCAGGACAGATGCCCATGGAGCTCAGAGGCAATAAATGCCTTGGAGTTATAGACAGTTAGGAGTATTTTGACACAGGTCCCAGCCACTTTAGTTTAAAACTTTTAAGATTTCATTATTCATTTTTCATAGAAGTTTAATTTGTATGGGAGGAAAATGGGAATAGGATAAATGTTAGCATAGATGTTAATTGGTAGGCTTTACAATTTAGAGAAATAAAATGTCTGCTGGCAGGACCACCCAGTGCTTCCAGGGACTAGAGCACCACAGGAGTGCACAGGGAGGGACCCATGGCTCCAGATGCATATGTAGCAGAGGATGGCCTTGTCTAACATCAATGGGAGGGGAGGACCTTGGTCCTGTGGAGGTTCGATGCCTCAGTTTAGGGGGATGCTGGAGCAGTGGGGCAGGAGAGGATGGATGGGTAGGGGAGTACCCTCATAGAGGCAAAGGCGAGGGGAGAAAGGGCAGATATGAGATGGGGGTTTGTGGAGTGGTAACTGGAATGTGGGATATAATTTGAAATGTAAATAAATGGAATGATCAATAAAATGAAAACAATAAAATATATGTGAGGTTTAAAAAACGAAATTGTTTTATGAGGATGATTATGCATTTATAGCCAATTCTATAAAACAAACAAACAAACAAACAAACAAACATGGTTGTCAAGTATAACCCCCTTTCCCAAAAAAGAAAAGAGGAGAAAAAACATCCTGTATTATTGTCAGACTTTTATCAGTTATGGTATGCCATCAAAATAATGAGGTTAATAGAGAACCAAAGAACTTCCAAGTCAGAAATGTCATTTTTGATGAGTTTTCATGCAAACATGGAGAATTAATTGTCTCCATCATTGGTTGAAGAACAAAATTAATTCCATTTCTTGTCTTTAATGTATGAGAAGGTCTGAGATTCAATGTCAGTCATGCCAAGAGGAGAGCATATTTTTTTAAAATGAATGATGATTAATGATGATTTCAATGAGAAAGCAAGAAGAATGTTCATAGGCTCCCACATTTGTGCAACTGGCATCACATTAGGGATTTGAGTTTGGAGGCAGTAGGTTGATACTGGGCACACAGCTGAAAGAGTTTGGTAACTTCAACCTCTTGGATTTGGAAGGTTAAAATCTTTATATTGTAGACCTGGGCTAGACTGAAATCATGATATAACCAGGTGTTTCACACTTCTATAAAAATGGATAAAATGTTCTATTATAATGCACTGGAGTCTCCAGAAACTGTAATTTAGAATAAGCCTGTTTTCTCCTAAGATATTTCTGTCAAGTGTTTTTGTCACAGCAAAAGAAATGATAATACAAATTCATAAGAATGTAAGGCTATGAAGAAGAGAAGGCAGTGGTGGTTATGTAAGAAATGTCAGATGCTAGTGACTCAATGGTACAAACTAAAGAAGTGCTAGCATGAAAAAGTAAGCTTAGAGCTGTGTGGTGGTGGCACACGCCTTTAATCCCAGCACTCGGGAGGCAGAGGCAGGGAGATTTCTGAGTTCGAGGCCAGCCTGGTCTACAAAGTGAGTTTGAGGACAGCCAGGGCTACACAGAGAAAGCCTGTCTCGAAAAAACAAACAAACAAACAAAAACAAAACAAACAAACAAACAAACAAAAAAGTAAGCTTAGGTCATCAATCTGCTGGGAGATTTTTAGATAGACCATTGTTAGTGTTCCTTTTTCATGATCTTTCAGTGGTATGTCATCCAGTGGTATAAGGATATATGTTTTTAAATCTTTTTTGTAGTAATTTATTATGTCACCACAAAACAACAGACATGAATCTGAGATATCAACAAGACTTTTGATATTATTGACAAAAAAGAGACAGGTTTGATTGACCTCTATACTAAGTTCCTTCAGCCATATTGTGATTTCAGAGCAAAACTATGACCACATTCTCTAAACTACTAACCTAATATCAAGAGTACATGCTTCAGAATTCTTATATTACTTTTTAAAGCTCTTTTTATTTAAGTGACTTTAGCCTGTTCTATTATTTTTGTTGTGACTTGAAGTTGCCAATTCTATTATAAAATTGCCTTCTATTAGAAGGAACCTACTACTTGCTTCTAGTAGGTTTAAAATGTAATGCTATTTGGTTATTTATTTACTTCAAAAATAGCCCATGCATTCTTTGACAGTAAGGACACTCTTATATTCCATTTATATTCTAAGCTTTAACCGTAGTATGTAATGATGTAACATGGTCCAGGAATGTAATTATATGTGGAACATTGTGTTTGTGAGAACATCTCAAGAAAACAAGAGTTTTTGAACTTCCTTTCCTCAAATCAGGGACTTGTCTTTGGAATGTGTTTTTGTGTCCCACCCAGGTATAGTGGATAGGAGAGAGTTAACTTAAGATTACTCATTATTGGTGGCGCACTTCTTTAATCCCAGCACTTGGGAGGCAGAGGCAGGTGGATTTCTGAGTTCGAGGCCAGCCTGGTCTACAAAGTGAGTTCCAGGACAGCCAGAGCTATAGAGAAACCCTGTATTGGAAAAAAAAAAATTACTCATTATTGCTTTCTCTTGTTAGTCAATTGTTTAAACTATCCTTTATATGCTTCCATGAAAGAACATGTTTTTTGCTGTATACTGCTTGTATATATGTATATGTACTGATGACTGTATACAGCTCAAACTCATAAGAATTTTACTAAGGACCCCTTTTCAACCTTAAAAGTATAAATTGTCTGAGATTCAGAATAAAGGTGGCTATTGCATGAGACTTTATACTGCCTGACTTATCAGACACATTCTCCCAGGTCCCACCACCTCTAGAACAGTGACAGTGTAGTACTTAAGAGGGAGGAAACATGTGTTTTGAAGAAGTGATACATGATAAGCAAAGTAGGGAAATTAAGAAATTTATGTAGAAGACTCACTTCTAGAAATTGACTGTATTTTATATGCATAGTTACTGTGATGGTCAGTCTGCTAAATAATGAGGGGGTGGGCACCAACATAATCTCAGGACTCAAAGGTACTGACATGGATATGACAGTACTGAGAATTTAGCATACAGAACTTAGAGAAAGGACCTCGTCAAACCAACTCACCAAGAAATGCACCAGTGGAGTAAGTCAAGACGATTTGCTGTCTAAGGACTAAGATTCACTCAGTTTCTCGTGTTTTTCTTGTGTGTTTGAATAGTTCATTTTACTATTATGAAAGGAACCTATGGACTCTTTGAAATACATTCCTTTGTGGTTTAAGTTTGCCTTGGGAGTTTCAGTTATCCATGGCAAGATAAATCTTAGGCTTCAAGGAGACATGAGCTGGACATAGAAGGATGAGCATCATTACAAGGGCTTGTGAATATTGCACATGGTAGTTGCACACGAGCAAAGTAAGAAAATTAATGGAAATAAGGCATTGTAATGGTTATATCACTAAAGGTTGTATCAGGAGACACATTTGGTTTCAGAGGTATAGATAACAAAATGAACAGTATTTTTCAGGAATGTAGAGTCAGTCACAACAGCAATTTCTTAGGTAGACAAAACAATCTATAAGTGTAAATGTAACTATCCTCATCCACAGGATTGCCAGAGGTTAAGACAGAAATAGAACTCAAAAAATTAAGTTACAAATCCCACTCCCTGACCACTAATACCACACCCTTCCTACAGTGCATTTAGTGTGAAATGGTTTTTAGGTTTCCGTTCATGCTTGTAGGCAACTGAACTAGGGTGGAAAAAATTAAAAACAGACTCTGCAGTACAAATTCATTTTTCCTTTCCATTTAAGGACCTTGAATCTAAAACAGAAATAATTTCAAAGATTTCATAGAAATTAGAGACCAAAAAAATGTAGTTTTATTCTAAAAGATCTTTTTTTTTTTTTTTTGAAAACACACGGCAGCTTCTAAAAATAAGCCGAGACTGCTCTGCTGAAAGAGGACCATACAGCTTTCCATTCCTGAGAAGTGTTATCTTTCATAGAGAAACATTAATAAAGAGGTTGTTTCTTCAGACAAACCTTGACAGCAGAGGATTATTCAAAAGATGAAGCTATCCTCGCTGCTTTAATTATATTAGACTATTAATTGGATGCATGCTTTAATTTTTCCAGTGTAAAGGTTCATTAGCACATTTTCATGCAGAGAATTCAGAGGTGAAAGGAGCCTGGAGTCCAGAGACCTAGTACTTCATGAAAGGCCTCTTTTTTCCCCCTTCCATTTCCTGTTTTCCTATTCCTTCCCCTAGCACCAGCCAAGCTCAGAGTAACGCTGTGCTGTAGCATGAATAGCTGAAAGCGACATTAATTATTGTATTTATTTACTTTTTGTCTTTTTTGGGGTGGCCTGCCTGGAGACAGTGAAGTTTGGCTAGCAGCACTGCCTTGCAGATGTGCTAAGTTTAATTTCTTTTCTCTGACACAAATGATAGCTTAATGATACTAATTTCAGTTAGACAGGAGATTTGACTCCCGAGGCACAAATTGGAAATTTTTGTCCAACTCAATGCCAGACGTTCAAAGCAAGAATTTTAGGAGCCATATATTTATCATATATTTAGTTGGAGATAAATGATTAAATATACCTTTTGGAGTTTCAGTATTGTGCCATTTAGTATTTACTGTAAGAATTCATTTTGTTGTTCACAAAGACTGAAATTGCAAAGTGTTTTCAATGTTACAGGATGATTATCTTCTTAAAACATGTATTACATTTTCTCAAATATCTCTGTAGTAAATTTATAGTAGATTCTAATGAAATTTCTTTTTAAACAATGAAGTCTTTTCGAACTAAATACATTTAATAAAGATATTTTAATGGAGTAAAGTTGTGATTAAAATAAGGCATATGAAACCAAAGAGTAATGAATAGAGGTATTCAAAACACCGTGAGTCTAGAGAGGGTTGTCTTAGGGTACCCCTGGCTTTCCCAGAGTTCACGCCTAGACTAATTTACTTTGGTATTTCAAACCTCACATACTTTTCCTCACCTCAGACTTGGAGCTCTCAAGACTTTGAATTCTTCTTTCATAATTTTAGTCTCTGTGTCTCTTTGAAAGTCAAAGTTTCCAGAAATAGCATATTAATACAAAGAAGGAAGTCAGTTTGCTTTCATCATCAGAATCCCCCCCTCCCATTTCAAGTTGTCCCACAATAAGTGATTTTTAAAGCAATGAGATCAAATTTGCAGACTGGCTGGAATTTTCCACATCGCTTACCTGCTCAGGCTTTAGTTTTTGGTAGCCTTACTACTTTATTAATTGTACAGTTTAAAACAGATGAAAGGAAACATTTCATTGTGAGATTAGATAATGTTCAATTGAATTTTTTAAAATTTTGGTATATTTTATGACATGTTGACAAATGTTTTCTGAACGTGGTTAAAGACATTTGACAAGTGGGGTGTCATGAAAATATGAACTTGCTAATGGTAGGGCTTTTCTCTCCCCTTCACAGAGAATGTTTGTTTAATATTCCAGAAAAATTAACCAGCAAACATTTTTTCCTGATATTCTGAAGTAGACACTTTGAGAATGCAGCTCTGGTGGCTGGTGGGGACAGAGTTTTCACATTGAATCTTAAAGTTAATAAGAATATGACAAGTTTTGAAAATCCAATTAACTTAATTTTTGAATTATTAGTTACTGATGTAATTTTTTGAATAATGAGTTACTGATCAGTTACTGATGTCGAGCAAGTTTACTTCTAGAACATTTATTAGTGATTTGAATTAGATTTCTTATCTCTTGAAAGCCATGTTTTCATAACTTCTATTATGGTAAGGTGTTTCTATTTCATAGTTTAGATACTTGGAAAAATATAGACTTAATTACTCACACACACTTTTCTGCACACTTTAGTACATGAAAAGTTAAGGGAATTACTTCCTTTTAAAAAACTATCCTACCCAGTGACTGCATTTAAATGAAAACCTAAAAGAAATATAGTTGCTTTATATCCTATTTTTTCATGTTTTTCTATGATATTTTCAGTCCAAGATTTTCATCTGTGAAGTTGCTAAGGCAAATTAGAGAGAAAAAATTTCCCATTTTTATTAATTAAATTTGGTTTAGATAATTTTTGACAATTTCTTAAATATATACAAGCCTCACTGACAATCATACCCCTCACTACTCCATCACCACTTCTTGCTCACAAATCTCTCTCACACATTTGTGAGTTGTAGAGGAATTTTAAGGCAGCAATGACAATACAGACTAAAATACAGCCACATCATTATTACTCACCTTTAATCCCAAATAACTTAGGTAAGGTTAATTGGCAGAAGGAAGCAGCCATGTTTGGAAGTGACATTTAATCAAGGGACAAAGTGTGATGAGTTAGAGAAAGATTTGACAGAATGAGTCAATACACCCAACTCTCATAAGAACAACACAGGGAAGAGACTCTATTTTATAAAGAGTGCACAGAGACCATCAGGGAGACAGAGTCAGTCAGGTCTGTTTAGTCAGTTTTCGTCCAGTACAACAGAAATGAGTTTGTTCATGAGTTCATGCACTATAGTGCAGTTCAACAGAGGCAGTTGAAGACAGAGAATAAGAAGGATCCGGATTAGAACAAATGGCCAGAGTTAGTTTGAGGTCAAGCAGAGCAATTCAGTGAGAAGTTTAGAGAGGCCAGATTGAATCAGTCAGCTTGGAGAAGAGTTTGAGCCAGACCAGGTGAGTTGAACCAGCCATTCAGAAGTCAGAAAGTACTAGAAAGAGTGAACTTACTCAGTAGTAAGCCTCTGAGACAACAATTACATCAGGTGAATAAAAGTTACTTTTACAATGTTGATTCATGTTGTTTTTTGATTCACTGAGATTAAGCAGGGCTATCTGTTGGAACCTGGTGGGTTCAGCACTGGGGACATAAGCAAAGTCAATGGTTTCTTTTTTTCAGAATCTACTAATAGCTACTATATCAGAGGTAAAGAGTAAGCCCTATGAGTATCATTTATTGTTGTTGGTAAGGTCAGTAGTGTGTGAGCCCAGAACACAGTTTTATTACTCCATCATATTAAAAGTGGATAAAAGTTTGGAATCTCCAGAAATAAATGTATTCTTTTTTTTTCAACTTTTATTAGATATTTTCTTCATTTACATTTCAAGTGTTATCCAGAAAGTTCCCTATATCCTCCCCCCTCCCGGCCCTGCTCCCCTACCCATCTGCTCCCACCCCTTGGCCCTGGCGTTCCCCTGTATTGGGGCATATAAAGTCTGCATAACCAAGGGGCCTCTCTTCCCACTGATGGCCAACTAGGCCATCCTCTTCTATATATGCAGCTAGAGACATGAGCCCAGGGGGTACTAGTTAGTTCATGGTTATTCTTCCACCTATAGGGTTGAAGACCCCTTGGGTACTTTCTCTAGCTCCTTCTTCCTTGGGAACCCTGTGTTCCATCTAATAGCTGACCGTGAGCTTCCACCTCCATGTTTGCCAGGCATTGGTATATTTTCCCCCGAGACCGCTATATCCGGGCCCTTTCAGCACCATCTTGCTGGCATATGCTATAGTGTCTATGTTTGGTGACTGATTGTGGTATGGATCCCTGGCAGCTGCAGTCGTTGGGTCCATCCTTTGGATTGAGCTGCACAAATGCTCCCTTTAACTCTTTCAATGTGTGCTTTGTTCTTTATTCTAGGAAGGGGTGACGTGTCCACATTTTGATCATCCTTCTTTTTGAGTATCATGTGTTTAGTAAATTGTATCTTGGGTAGTCTAGGTTTCTGGGCTAATATCCACATATCAGTGAGTACATGTTATGTGAGTTCTTTTGTGGATGGGTTACTTCACTCAGGATGATGGCCTCCAGATCCATCCATTTGCCTAGGAATTTCATATATTTATTGTTTTTAATAGCTGAGTAGTACTCCATTGT